>NDGM011250232.1:8243-31763 GCA_002564305.1 Octomys mimax
AGAGAGAGAGAGAGAGAGAGAGAGAGAGAGAGAGAAAGAAAGAAAGAGAAAAGAAAAGAAAAGAAATATTGTTCCTGAAATCAGAAATCCTATTCTCAGAAGTTAGAACAGAACGTATGCATGCCTTGAGAACACCTGTGAATACCATATTTAAATAATATTATTTCCTTTCATAAAATAAACCTTGTACTATAGTAGAAGAAAATATCAATTTAAGAAGCATATCACTGTGTCACTAATTTTCCAATTATTTCCTCCCTTCCCCTTGCATAAATTCCCAAACTTTCACTGTTTTTTATTTCTATTATGCTAGTTTGTTCCCTGCATTTCCTGTGTTCTCTGCTAACTTCTTTCCCAAATCAGGGTTTGTGAATTAAGGTGGTTATTAGCTAATTTAATCAAAAACACCTAGAGACTCTTCACCAACATAAAACTCACATTCATCCCAAGGGAGCCTTTTCCTTTAAGTTCTTTTAACTGACTATATATGTGCCTCAGAACTTTGCTGTGCCCACCAGTTTTCAAGCACTGTGGGGTTCAGAAAACTTCAGAGTAAAATGAGGCACATTGGAACTCAAATAGATCTTAGCCCACACACCTTGAAATTATGTAGTGTGTGTTTAAATTTTAAAAAAAATTTCAGTAAAATGCATGGCCATCAGTCATCCTCCAAGTACTGCTCTCTTTAGCTACACTTTTCCCACTGTTCTTACCACTTTCTGAAGCAGTGCGGGAAGCCCCCTGTGATGAGACTTTATGAGGGGTCCTCACCAAGATGGTGCATGCTGCTGAGGAATGCCATCCAACAGACAGGCAGGCTGCTACCAGTGCTGTGTGTGGCTCATCCACATCTCTTGCCCTGTTTGGCACACCATGCAACTTCTAGCTCTTCCCCAAGCCAAAATGACCGTGAAAGATAAATGGTTTGAACTGATTCAGGTCACGAAGGCAGGTGTGACAGTACAACAAAAAATACTCTCAAAAGAGGACTTCCATGACTTCTTCAGAGAGTGGCAAAAAATGATAGAAAAAGTGTATTTTAAACAAGAGGGAGCATTTTGAGGGGTGTTTGTAACCATTTATCTTTTACCATTGCACATTTTTTAAAAACATAAGTACTCCTTGTATTTTCAGGTCACAGCTCCTTTTGGTGGGCCTCCATTTCATCTGGGGGTATGACAAGTTGTTGACAAATGTCAGCTAATTTTGCCATTACTCCTGAGATCTATCATAATTTATGAGCTTCTTTTCTGATCATAAAAGGCACATCTTTCCAATAGAAGAGGTCATCTTGAGAAACCAAGATGAACCATAAAAACAATGCCAAGATCATTATGTTTTTAAACAGGATATATCAATAAAAACAAAGAAAATTATGTGCTTGTTCCCTTGAGTAATATATTAAGCACCAAGTATATGGGAAACTTGTGTTGAGCATTGTGGGAATAAAAAGTGGTATAAGCCATTGTGGGTTTTTTTGGGGGGGTGTCAGTCTAACTGAGGCAGTGAGCCAGACATAATAATTAGACAGAAGCCCTCAGAACTGTGTACCTACTAGTGCTTGAGGTTGATATGAAGGGACGGGAAGACCTGTGTGGGTGATGACAATCTTTGGGCAAAGGAGAGCAAAGAAGGGCTGAGCTCAATCTGATGAAGGTCAAATTGAGACAGGAAGAAGAAAACTGTGGGCATTCTAGGAGGGATCAAGATGACAGAGAGGACGGAGACAGATACAGACATGGTAAGAGCTGGGAAAGAAGCTCTTATTCACAAGATAAACAGATGAGATGCAGCTAACTTCATGACAGTGCTCAAGTGCAAGTCATTCCTAGATACAGAGTCAAGGAGAAGCTTGAGGAGATGGCTTGCCAGAGGCACAATTCAGTTTACTATGAACACAGCCTCTCAGGATGTGAACTGTGGACAGTGGTTGGGAGGAGCAGCTACAATATAAGAAAGCTACGGCTGCAGAAAAGAGTAGACAGAATTATTATAAATCCCTAGCCTTGAAGTCTGAAAATTATTTGGTAGTTTTCACTCAAAAGATTAAAGAGCCAACTTCAGGAAAGAGATTATAAGATGAATTGAGATTTTGCAATTCAGAAATCATAGCATGGTGTTTTAAAATCTAGTGGAATGTCACACTAAGAGAGACTTTACCTCTAACTCAAAGCAATCATATAAAAATACCAACCCACCTTCTCTTTATAAGAAATGAATACTTTTGATTTTTTCCATCCCCAGAACTAAAAAAATGTATATTTAAAAGGGACAGAAGCTATTTCATTTGAAAATGGTAGAAGTGCCATTTCCTTTCAAGATGGAAAAGTTAAACTAGATCAGAGTCTTCTATGCCCTCTAGTTGCGCACCAAACTTGGTCAGAATCAGTGAATTCTTTAATGATATTCTTAAGAAATAACCCAAGAAGACAAAGTAAAATGATAAGATGCTAAGTCCAAAGGGACTTTCCTTCATTGCATCTGTTAGAATTGCCTCTAGAATTTACGACGCAAGTCAGAGTGCTACATAGATTTTGCAATAGGAAATGAAATTAGTCCCATAAATGTTCTCAATGGAAAGACCACAAAAACCAAAAAAAGAAAAAGACTATTATAAATAATAAGTTGTCTCTGTTCTGTATTGCCAGTCTCAACACAATTTCTTAATGAAATAAAAGTACGTTCATTTAGAGGGCAGGTAGGGGGACATCATATTGACATTTGAATTCTTGGGTTACAGTAGAGAAACAGTTTGTAGAAATGTCTGTGTTCCAGCCCCAACTCAGGGACAACAGAATACTAGAGGAACAAAATCTTTAGGGTAGTAAATGCAAAACAGTCTTCCTGCTCACACGCTGCCCCCCAGCTAGCACCACGTCTCAGCAGGTGATGTGACACTCTGTCACCTACCTGCCCCCTCATCCAATGCCTAAGCAGATTTAGATCTCAAAGTCTCGCTTCCCCTTGATACAGACTGCTTTTTAAAAAATGCTGATGAAGATGTCATAGGTTTCTTTGAAAATAATTATTATAAAAGACATGACTCCCAGGCTTTATCCACGCACAGCAATAAGCCTCAGCTACACAGAAGTTTTTCAAGTCAAGATTGTTGCTTTCAAGCAACAGATTTGTAGAAATGCATTTGAAAACCTTATTAATTGGGGCTGGCTACAGTCCAGTTGTTTTTGTGGCTTGAAATAATAGCAAAATAATAAGATAGATAATAATAGTGTTTACTTTTCCCTGTTCATATCAGCACGATCAGAAATCCTCTGAACTGTTGAACTAAAAATGACTTGGATCCTTAATAACAATTAATTACAGATGAACACAGACATGTTTTTAAAGCACAAAATTGAGTCATCTCGAGTAGATGTACATTTGGCATGGTGTCTTTCTCTGTATGTCTTTTCTGGCCACTCTTTGAGCATCATGCCACCTCGCTATTGTGCCACAAATGAATTATTAGTGGATGAACTCTATCATTTTCATTGGCTAAAATTTTTAGAGTAGATGGCTATAAAAACATCCAAAGGTTAACAAAAGCGGAAAGATGGGCCATATGCTAGTTCTGTTCTTAAAAAGTAAACACATCAAACAGAAATAAAGGAAGATCAAATATGGAAAAATATATACATTTTAATCTGATAAAAACTTTATTACACTAACTATAGTAACAGGAAATGTACTTTGGCTGCCTCTTAATTAATAAAATTTCCTCATGTCGGCCCTTCACTTTCCACCCTGTTGCCACTCCCCCCCCAACACGAACTCTACCCATAAACAATGTGGTATAAAGAAAAAGATTGCTAAAATCATCTCCCACAAAAATAAAATCCCCACTTCTGGCTTCCTTCTAAAGCTGTAGCACCATCACCTCCCGAATGCTCATGGCAAAATAGAAATGTTATTACCAGGTAACTCGAGTCTTTGACTGTCTCCTCCTAACCTTTAGAAAAGACGGCTCTGCCATTTTCTCACTCTGTGGCACTGAGAAGCTTACTTAAAGGTTTTGAATCTCAGCTCCTTCCTCAGTAAATAGGAATATGTATTCGTGTCCTATGTACACTTCACGCAGTTGCAAGGAAGAGGGTAGAAACGACATCTGTAGCAGGTTCTGCACTGTGCCTGGTGAACTGTAAAAGGTACCCAATCAACAGTAGTCACCACCATGATTATCATTGTTATTATAAATTATTATTTCTATTCTCATTAGCTAATGGGAAAAGAATGAGACCAAAGTTGGCTCAATCCAGTAGGTAGAAGGGGGGTAGGGAACATGGAGGCTCCAAGTCCCTGGCTACACTGGACACGGGAAGTCTCTGGTGACACCACCTTCTGTGTGAGTCTGCTGCAGCAGGCTGGACTCAGCTGGCTCACCCACCTGGGCTGCAGATGCTGTCACCTCCATGTGCCGGGCAGGCTGATAGGAAGAAATCTGCACATATGGCCCTGTGGGCAGTCTCAGCCCCCGTGCCATTTTTCATGAGATGCTATGATTGTACTGCCTGTCAGGGGTGCATGAAGCCTCCTGTACCTGTGAAATCTTTGCCTTCTGTTTTTTAACTTTTAGCTTTTGACGATGGGGTGGGATTGAGGGAGGGAGAAAGGACAGAGAGGCCTAAAGAAAAGGTAAAAAAGGAATACGGGTGATTTTCAGACCCAAAGTTATCATGCTCAGTATGCAGTTCTGCAGGCCACACTAGGGCTCTGGTTCACACATACTCATATCTGGTGCTGAGCTGTTCCTTGTCTGGCTGTGACTCACCCAGAACACTGTCTTTTTTTTTTCAGTTTTTGCATTGTTTTATTTCTGTTCTTTTGGTAGTACAGATAGATGGTGAACTCAGGGCACTTTCCTTGTCCTGATTTCCCAGCCTTTTTTATTTTTTTATTTTGAGGGAGACTCTTCCCAAAGCGCTAAGTTGTCCAGGATGGACTTGAACTTGCTCTTCTTCTGCCTTCACCTCCCAGAGTGTTGCATCCATGACCACAACTGGCTCATGGTGCTCTTTACCTTGAGTTCACCGCTTACAAGAGAAGCCAATTAAGAAATCTTGAGCTTCTGTTTCCTGGATGTAAGTAGGCATTTCCTCACAGAATCTTCAGAAAATTCACCTATTACCAAATTTTGGTAGTTGTCACACAAGCTGTCAATAACTTGAGACAGAGGTATATCAACCAAAGCCAAATGTCCCCAGCTGCAAGACTTCGTGGAGCCTTTGGTGCGTGACACAGAACACCAGCTCCTGAGAAGGATATGCTTCTGACCACGAGCTCTGTTCTCACAGTGGTTTCATGGGCCAGCCATCTCCTGAGCTCCTGGGTATTTCTTCCATCAGGCAAGCCTCCAAATGCCTTGACAATTTGATTTCAGTTTTTTGATTTGGTAACTGAAGTCCATATAATCTAGTTAAGGAAAGAACCTAGAAACCCAGTAGTTATTCTCAGTAATAGTACTGGTGTTGGTCTAAAATACAGAATTTTGAATCTAAAGTATTGAGCATAACTATCATTACCAAAATGGCATTGCCTTCCTTGAAGGGACAAAAACAAACAAACAAACAAAAAAAAAAAAACAAAGGAAAACAGATTCAGAAGACAGAATAGTCTTCTCTGTTCCTAACTAGTTGTGGTGGCACAAGCCTAAAGCCCAAGTCCTGTAGGAAGCTGAAGCAGGAGTATTCCTAGTTTGTGCCTAGTCTGAAGACTTAGTGGCTCAATGGGATCCTATATCAAAATGAAATTGGTCTAGGGATATATCTCAGTGTGAAGGTTTGAGTTCAGTTCCCAGAACTGCACCAACGAATGGAAAAAGAAAAAGAAAGATTTCAGATAGCTGTGTTGGGGGTCCCTGAATCCAGCCACACCTCCTACGTAACTCACAGAGTGACTGGGTCTTTGCTTTTGAACCCAGCTGTGTTCTGCAGCTGCAATATGAAAGTAGCTGAACAATTCACTGCAATTCTTAAAAATTAATGTAAAATTTGCATTCTCTTCCATAATACATCCTTGTTTGTCTTAAAAGAAAAAATGTGTTAAATTATTTACCTCAGTGTAAAGCTGACTTTTCAGGGAGATGTACCCTGCTTACCTGGGGATGTCCCACAGCAAGGGGCTTGCAGCTGAGGACCACAGTTTTGAGCTGCACATAGTAAACTAAGAAAGTAATATTGCAAAGGGAAGAGGAATATTACTGTCTCACTGTCATGAAGAGAAGAGAAGGAAAATTAAACAGATGAAGATGAATAAGTATTACAGGGTAGAGAGGCCCAGATCCTCTCCCTGGAGCTCCACTGACCATAGCTCCTAAGAGGAACATGGCTGGATCCTGCTGGGCACTTACTATGTGTTGCATGCTTTATAGTTAGTCTTTAGCTTTCATAATAACCTTTGAAGTGGTTACATTTATTATCTATATTAATTACAAAAAAACTCATTCATCTTTAAAAGTATTGGGCAAAATTATCAACGTAAAAGTAAGAGAGCCAGAATCAATACTTAGAAAATTTAGGAAATATTTTCTTTAACTCTTTCTCCTTTTCCTCCCTCTTCCTCTTCCCTTTCTTCTTCTTCTCCCTTTTCCTTTTCCCCTTCCCTTTGTCCTTCTCCTTCCTCAGATATAGTAGGTGCCAGCCACTGCTTTAGTGTGTTATATGTAAAATTCACCAAGTGGGTCCTATTTATCTTTTTCTCAAAAGCATATGTTCCCATTGAAAACCAAAAGTGAGGCATAGAAAACGCTGCCACACCAAAATTCCCCATTTCTCTTCATCACCCTCAAGTTTGTTTCTAAACTGGCCTGATTCAGGTCATCTGACTTTACTGAGGAGTAGCATGCCCTGTCTCAGAAGGAAAGTGAAAGGGGACAAGTGCTCTATTCATTGCCCATTTCTGCTGTAACCAGTTCTGTTTTCTTGTACTCTCTGGGTTCTAGAGGCTTCTTACGTTCCTTACCTGTGGCTCTTCATATTCAGATTCAGCGATGAAATGTTTTTGAGTCTGACTGTCCTGCATCCCTTTACCTAGACAGATCTTTGTGACTACGCCAGGACCATCTAAATAATCTATGGTAACCCCCTGTCACATGATCCTTAACTTGGTAATATCTATAAAGCACCTTCTGGCACACAAAGGTGACATACTCAGTCACCTGTCAGGTACTCACAGGCAGGTGGAGACCCCACAGTTATCCTTGCCTGTTCTGGCCCAAAGGTCACACAGCCTTTTAACCTAGAGCAGTGTAGTTTCTGGTTGCCAGGATACTTCACCTAAGGGGAATTAGTCGCATCTGTTACTACCAGAATAAGTCTCTACAGGTCTCTGTTTAACTATCGTGTTTTAATACATCATATGAGCAGTGGTTATTTCTTCTTTATGTCTGAGATCACTATGTTTCCGTGCTTCATAATAGCAAGTGATTTATTTGTTTTCTAGTTTGGATTCTTGGATTCCCTCCCAGATCATGCTTGGATGGGCATTATCAGGTTATCTCAGTCTTTGTTTTCATTGCTGTTAGTGAAGTGGAACTGAAATAGCCACAGTGTTCTTTTCAGACTCTTTTTGACCAATTGACTTTGCCTCGGTAATGGGCAGTACTTAAATCTATATTCATTTCAGTCTCTGATGCAATTCTGGAGTCTCATCACTGCCTTAAATTTTGGATTACATGAAAGCAGCCCTGAATCAAAGATGGCTTTTATGAAGAATATCGACGAATCATACACATTGAGTAATTAATGGAAAAGTCATAATGCTCCCTACCCATGTATTAGGGCTGGGGGATTAGGGCCCTAAATTTAAGAATTTCTTCAGTCAAACCTTAATAATAGATACTTTGCAAACTGTGGCCAAATCTCTGGAATGCACAGGAGACCTAGAGTGGAATTTTGAGAAGAGCTAAGAGCCACATTACCTACATAAGAAAGTGGAGAACACTTTGTTTTTGCTTTCTCCATCCTTAGAAAGAAGCCATAGGCAAGATATGCATGAACGAAAGGAACGGCATCGCAGTAACTTTACAACAACATGTGATGGGCCACATTGGGAGGGTGAGCCACAGTCTGCTCCATCCTGGCCCAGATATTTAAGCCAATAATGCACCCCTGATTTCCTGTTGCTACTTGCCTAGTTTTGTTTTGCCTTACTTGAGCTAATTTAAATGTATTTTACATAAATTTTATTCCACAGAATAGTTTTCTTTGCATTTTATCCTGTACATTTGGAAGCATGAATCTGAGTCGTCCTTGGTCTTCGTCCCAATGTCGAAAGTGTATGAAGCATAGCAAGGGTGAAGAAACCAAACCTGTGGAATCACAAATACATCTTAAAGGCCAATGAAACTGGAAACAGATTTAAGAGGAAGTTGGGCAAGCTCAGCAGCAACTAAGAAACAAAGAAGGCACCAGGAGAACATCATCCATTCTCTCCTTACGCAAAGGTGAGAGTCTGACAGCCGAACAGGAAAGCAGCAGGGCTGACCTCATGGTCTTTCTTCCCACATGGTGGTATTTTCTTTCCTCTGAGAAGCAGCACTTCGACATGCCACCTAGGTAGGTCCATACCAGTAAAACCAACTGATTCAACTCAAATCTTTGACTCTGAGTACACCTTTTGTCTTTACAAGCTAAATAGTGTCGGTAATTTTCTATGGAACGGAAAGCTGCCTAACATAGGAAGTCACACAGTGCACGGTGTCTGGCTCCTCTCTTTGCTGCAGTGACTGGTTTCCCCTGGATGACAATTTAAATGAAGGGGCCTCAGCGCTGACAAATGTGGAAGTGCACAGCTGCTCGGTTAGCATTTCAGGTTTTTATTAAGCAAACTGATAAGACTTATATTCTGTAATTGGTGCATGTTCTTTTTTGCCTAATGACACTAATCTGTTTTTATCTTAGTCATTTAGCTGAGTTTCGTGATTAGCACAGGCAAGGTTTTAGGGATTTTAAATCATATGTTTGATGTTTTTGCTTTTAGGCATGTTTGATTATTTATTAAAATCGATAAAATCAGCTGTGTCAACTAGTTATTAAAACTATAATTCCTTTATTGGCTGATACCAGGAAGGTTCAGGCAAATGAAAATCTCCAACATTCCATGAATTCTTGATTATGAAGCAAGTTTCTACAGGGGTGGCCTACATACTTTGTACTAACTGAAGCCGGTTTAGAACAAGTCTGTTCTATCTTTAGTCAATAAGGAAAAGGACCAAGTGGGTAAGCATATGTGCAACTCATGTTCTAATTTATGCTTTAAAATAAATACAAGTTTGAAAGAAGCAATGTGTTCTCATGTTCAGACAAAAAAGAAAACACCGAATTCTTGCTAAGGCAGAGTATGAAGAGGACCCAAAGATGTCTCCAGCAGTACCTTCCCACCCTATCTACATGCCATCCTCACTAGTGCGACTGCTTCCTCCTCCCAGGAATCTGGGAGTGCTAGGACCTTCTCAGACCGGTGGGCTATGGTGGAGGGGATGTTCTAACTACACTGATCAAAGACTTCAAGAAGATGTTCAGCATTTCCACGTTCAGAGTAGGAAGCCGGATGTCCAGCTCCGAAGTTTCATAGGCTAGAATACTAACTGGTGAGAAACCCTTTGGAGAGAGAGGCCACTTGGAGCAGTGCAGAGACACAATTCTGGACAAGAAACATCAATAGCTACCAGCCCTGTGCATCCCACATAGCACAGAATTGCCCAGAAGGGCTCTAACAGCCTTCCTAATACAGGCACTGTGAGTAACAAATCATTATCATGTCAAGCTGCTATATTTAAGATGCTCTGTTATGTAACATTAGATAGTTTAAATGCAGAATGGGAGGGGAAGTGAATGAATACAGTTTTTCAGGTCATTGTTCAAAATATCTGTTTGGACAATGGAACTTTCATTGTACTTGGATTAACTCTTCCCTTCAAATAAGTTACAAAAGAAAGAGTTCCTCCTTTGAACCATTGTAGGAAAAAGACAGCGCACGGTGCCATGCAGTAGTGAAGGTACTGCTCTAGAAGCGGGAGCTCTGCATTCAGCCCTGGCTCTGCCACTCGCTGAGAAAATGTGAGGTGCAATGGATCAACTTACAGGCTTCCACGTTGTCACTGGTAAAAATAAGACAGGACATTGATAGAAGCAGTGGGGATTGGGACAGAAGCGAATGCAAGTCATTTGGCCTGGGTTTACAGCCTTAAAGAACCTGTGATGGAGCTCCTTAAAAGTGAGATCTATGAGTTATTTTTTATGTATGTAATCAGAGAAACCCACTGGAGGATGGGAAATAGATAACATTTCCTACACAACTTTACACTTGTGTTCATTATCTGTTCACACTGCCAGTCAGGTAGTGATTGTGTGCTTGTACATTTCAGATTAATTCAGTAAAAAACTCACAAGTAAAATAATGCACATTTAAGGGAAATATTATACAGACTTTTTCACACAGAAGTACATAATAAGATTTTTTAAAATCTATTGCCATTCATTTATTTTTTCACAAAAACGTATAAATGTCACCAGCTTTCTTAACTTAAAAAACTTAAATAGAAGACACCAGATGAAAACTAAAAAAATAAAAAAATAAAATAAAATCTGTAACTCATATATACTGAAACTTCCCTAAAAAGTGAAACTGGGTCCCTGGCAAGCGCAAGGGCCTGAGTTCAATCCCTGGTTCTGAAAAAAAAAAAAAAAAAGTGAAACTGGGGAGAAGAATTCTGGAAGGCTGGGGTGATGGAGACGGGTGATTAAAGTATACTATGTGCATGCGTAAATTTGCCAAAATGAGGCCCTACTGAAATACAGCCAACAAACACTAATAAAAAAAGGGGGGGGGGAACCCCATAACATTCAACCACAGTTATGTTGCATCATATTTTGTATGTTTACTAAGAACCTTAAGAATTTAAAATGTCAAACTCAAAAAATACAATTGGAGAGGAAGTATACTCAGGGGTAGAGTGTTTGCCTAGCATGTGCAAGGCCCTAGGGTTAATCCACCATGCCACCATCACCTCCCATTCTAAAAAAGTTTCATAAGTCAATTTCAGCCATTTCTTTATACTGAATTAGGAATCTCACAAGACGAGACTCACCCAAACATCTCGGCCACTAAGAAATCGTGTTTGATTATATAGTCTCTAAGATCTCTATTTTGAGAACATGTGGCTAACCTGGGGTTCAGTACCAGAGAGACTAGCAACGCTGCGCTGGGGGAAGTGAGGGGTGTTGGCGTGACAGTGTACTCTTCACAGGCCACTACTCTTGCCTGGTCGATAGCTGGACGTCCTGCTGTGACCACAGGTCCAGCCCATGGGAAGCGGGCTCATACTGGCAGACATCTGTGGTTCTGGTCGGGCCTGTGCCTAGCTTGTGGCTGTCTGATGGTCGCTCTGGCTTCATCCCTGCACGACGTTCTTCATGTGAAAGGGCCAAGCTCAGCTGTGGCCACCACTGGAAATAAGTTCCAGATTTTTACTTACAGGACCTAGGCAGGGAAGACATAACGAATCAGGAAAGCGGTCCTCCATTCTGGGTCAGAAGAGGTAGGGACGGCGAGCCAGGCAGCGAGGAGCTGGTGGCGGGTGGAGGGTGGAGGTCGTTAGCGAGGGCAAGTGACTGAGTAGTTTACAGAAAGTAGCAGGAAACTGGGTAGCCTAGTGGGCAAGGCGAAGAGATGGTCAGGCTGGCTTGTTCAGAATGGGCATAAACCTGGAAGCTATATCAGGATGAAAGAGCCCTTCTGCTGTGAGCCAGTCAGTCAAACTCAGAACTGAAGGTCGGGGGGAGCAGGGAGGGGCTCGGGGCAGCGCGCATGTGCGAGGCGTGGAGTCTGCCCCAGCACCACTAAAAAGAGAAAGTATGAGTACTGATGCAATACAATTTTAAGAATTTGAAACATCTTTTTAGCTCTAAAACCCAGCTATTACCCAGGTTTTCTTAGTGTATGGGTGGAATAATAAGCATACAATTTGTAATTTTTCTGACAACTTTTTATGGTACCAAGACTCATGGTGAGAAACCAGGACACCATTTCTGAACTGACCAGCCTCCTTGAGAAGTAGTATACCGTCTGGAGTTCAGAGCAGCTGGCTAGGACGACTCAGGGACTCGGGAGCATTAGCAAGAGGACTGCTAACTCCTCAGCCTTCAGAACTCTCAGGTATCTTCGTCTTCATGCTTGCATGGTCTCATCTCCGCAAAATGCAGAAATGACACCGAAAACATACAGAGAACTTTGCCCACCCCCAGCTAAAGTATCATCTAGCCTCTCTACTCCAAAAGAAAGAAAAAGGAAAGAAAAAAAAAAGATGCTTTTAACATTGTGGAAAATTAAGTACCCAGGAGAAGAAAGAAAAAAGGTAATAAATATATAAAATATATGCAAATTAAAACAATATAATACCATTATCATCTGTCAAACTGGCAAATTAAAAAAAATTAATTCCCAATGAAGGCAAAATAAAGACACTTTCATTCTAAAAGACTAAAAGAATTTGTCACCAGCAGATACTCACTAAAGAATATATTAAAGAGTATTATTGAAGCAGAAGGAAAATGATCCCAGATGAGAGAAGAGCAATGCAGGAGAAATGGGCAAAGAACAGCAGAAATGGTAAACATGTGCATGTGCCAAAATGCGTGGTAGATATACAAAGTAACGCATCTTTCTGGCTTTTGTAGTATGTAAAATTAAAATACACAATGTCATATTAATCATTAGGGATAAATAGAATTAAAGTAACTAGTACTAAGTTCATAAGGAGGTTATAAATAATAACATTAGACTTTCATAAGTAGATTGTTAAGCATGTGAACACCAAAAGGATAAAAGTAAAACTTGCACAATTCTAGACAAATGTGTGAGATAACAAAAACTCTTTAATTCACTCTAATCTGACAACACACAAACTAAAAGGAAAAGGAGACCAGGCCAGATGGACAGAGATCATACTGTAATATATTAATGATTACATTAACTGTGAAAGCACTAAATGATTCATTTAACTGACAAAATTATCTGACTAGATTTAAAAACAACAAAACAACCAAAAAAAAAAAAAAAAGCTAATATATTCTCTCTCTTGGTATGTAACAGGGATAAGTAATGAGTTTAAGTTTAAGCTCATTATTTTGCTCCAAATGCCTTCAGGGCAGGTTTGGCTGGCTTGAGTTGCGGGGATCGAACCACAGCAACCTGAGCCTGACTGCTTTGTTGAAGCAGCCACTTAAAGAACTGAGCTACAGGGCAGGCCCCCAAAGCACATTATTTTGAAAAGAGGAAAATATATATCATATAAACTCTGTTAAAGCTACAGAAAAACATAAAATATATTTTAAATAAAAATACTAATGGGGCTAAAGTGGACAATTTAAATAATGAGTATTTAATTAATCAGGGAAATTTAACAATTCAAAATTTGTGCACAGTTTATAAGTCAGTCTCATATGAAGCAAAATTTGACAAAATTGTAAGAAGAATTAAACAAATCCATAACAGTAGTAGGACAGTTTAACGTAATTTCCATAGTCCCTAACATCAAGTAAACAAAATTGGTAAGAATTTCAAAAGTTTGAGCAACACAGTAGCAAATGTAACTTAAAGTATGCGATACTCCAAGAGACTGATGCTCAAGCTAGACAAAGCACATCCTTCACACGCACGTGTAAAATGCAACCACAGTTCATACTGGCCTGTGAAGAAAATCCCAGTAAATTTCAAAAGGTTAGCACTGCACAGAGTTTGTTCTATGACTGCTAGCTATTAAACTAGAAATTTTTAAAAAGTATGTTGAAAATTTCATATCATTAGGATTTAGGGACTATATTTTCTGGACAGTAATTCCAGCTATGTTGGATAACAATCCCCTTCAAAAACAACTGTATACATAGCAGATCTTTATTAAAAATAATGATGAAGCCGGGCATGGTGGCACACACATATAATGCCAGCACTCAGGAGGCTGAGGTAGGAGGACTGCTGCAAGTTTGAGACCAGCCTGTACTACCAAGTGAGTTCAAAGCCAGCCTGAACTGCACAGAGAGACACTGACTCAAAATAAAACAAACAAAAAATGAATGATTGTAATTCTAGCGCTGCCCATGAGAAAATCATAAGTGATCTGATCATTGGCTTTTTTTTCTAATTTGTTTATTTTTGAAGTCTTTTTTTTTTTTTTTTTTGTAGTTTTCCAAATTTAGTTTTTGTTATTTTTCAGATTTCAACATAAATTCCCTTTTTGCTTAGTGATCTTAAAGCTACAAGGAAATAGCGCTGCTGGTGTAGTGGTATCATGCAAGATTCCCCCTAAAGCTACAAAGAAACTACCATTAATTTTTTACATTTTTCATGTTTTTAATCAGTAGTTTCTATTCACATATGAGGATTGAAGACACTATTTGACATTATTAAAAATGTACATATCCTTTGACCCTGAAGTTACAATTTCTAAAAATTCTTCCCCCAAAATACATCACACATGTAATCAAGAATAATTACATTAAAATGTATATTGTGTATAGATTTATATTTCAAAATATTTGTTGTTAGAACAGTGGAAACAATTTAAATGTCCACATATTGGGGGTTGGTTAAATAAACCATGATACATCAATATAAAGGAAACTCATATAGACAATAATGACAAAGCCTAGAAATGGTGATACACTACATGTCTTTGATTAATTTGGTAATATGCATTTCTCTAGTCTTCCAAATTTAGTATGTATTTACTCTTTTTCAGTTCAGTAAGAATTACCTTTTTGCTTAAAGACCATAAAGAGTTACAATAAATAATTCTGGCTTAATTGGACAGAGGTGAAAAGAGTTGGAGCAATGTGGCTTAGTCCATGGAGGTGGCAGGAACCTGGACTGCCATTGGGACCTGCTTGCTCTGGACTGCTCAGTGTCGGGTGCCACTCTCTCAACTTCTCTGGATGCCAAAGCCCTTCAGATTTGTTCCCATCCTTGAGTCTCACTGGCTGAAATTCACTAGGGGAATGAACTTGGATTTCATACTTAACCCTTGCCTCCCAAAGGACGAGGAGGACTAGATTTATAACCCTGTGGGTAGCATGGAAAATGTGAAAGAGTTGACTCCTCAAAATAAAGTCATGGGGCTGAGGAGTTGGCTCAGTAGAATAAGCACTTTTCTGGCAAGCGCGAGAGCCTGAGTTCAATCCCTGGTTCCGCAAAAAGATAAAATAAAAAAAATAAAAAAAGACAGTCAGGGTTCTATTTGGAAAGGAGAAAGAATGCTATACACTCTTTGTCTACTGTCACATGAATGACACAAATTAGAAAAGCATATGCAGAATGAACCAACATTTGTGTTTTAAAACTGAAAGACAGAGGATACATATTACATGCATGCATATAGGACATAGCCTTTAAAAAAAGAACACCAGAAACAACCTAGCTGCTATGTCTCCCCCTAGACTCTCAGTTCCATGAGGGAAAGAATTGTGTCTGTCTCTTCTATTTTTTGTATTTCCAGTGGGTAAAACATTATTTGACACCCAGGAGGCACATAATAAATAGTGGCAGAGGGAACTTTTCTAAAAACATAATTATTCAGAGTAAACAAGAAAGAAGAGATGGAAAGAGGGCATGAAGAAAGAACAAGACAAACTTTGCGTGCATTTTTCTAAGTCCCTATAGGTTTGTTTTGTTCTGTTCTATTTTGCAATTACCAAAGAGGGTCAATAAAATTAATAATTCTAATACATTTCTTGGCCCATAAATTCCTTACTGGAAGAACTGGCAGAATCATTGTTATAAATGCTTTGCCACATCTCTCCCTACTCTGAATCACCTCATTGTGTTTGTGCTCACAGACAGAGCCAAGCAGAAAAGAATTCATTGTCTAATGGAACAAACCAGCTTGGGCAGGAGGACCCCCGCCCTATGTGTTGTATTACACACTGCAACTCAGCTTCTCTGGGGCTTCAGGAAATAATGACTTGTGGAAAGGTAAATGGTCGAGGGTTATTTGGTCTTCACACCAGAGCCCTAACACTTTAGAAGTTTGCACTGATAGCAAATGCATTGTTGAGTGCCCAAATAACATGAGTGACATTAGGAGGGAGACCCTGGAAAGAGGAAAGCGACAATGGCTTAATGACAGCAGCTGACAATGAAAGAGGATTTTGTGGGCTGAGATGATTGTAGCAGCAAACAATGGTGATATTGTCCTTCTGGTGTTATTGTGTAATGCTGTAATTTATGGATGAAGTGGAATTTCAAACAAAATAAACAGACTTGAATTTGTTAACTAATACAGTAAGCATAGAACATTTCTGTTATGTGAGAAGAGAAATGGAATGTTTTATATACTCCTGCTATTTGCTAAACAGAAATGTGTTTATATTTGGCATAAAGTCTTGCCTTTGTTTTTTCTAGCACTTTGAGAATATCCTTTTTGGTTTAATCCTGAACAGAACATAAAATGTGGGTGAAACCGGATTATTGTCAGTATAGATCCCCATACAATCATGTGATTGTTCTGGAAAGTAGTTTTTTTTAGAGACAATAAATTTCACCGACCAGACAGAACTCTTCAAAAGGTATCAATTAATTTATTCTTGTCTTTGAAAACCTGCTGCCTCTCTCATCCCAATACCATAGCAATGTGACAGCATCCACAGCAATAATAATTGCTTTTTTATCACAAGTATTGGGTTTCAGTCACATTTGTGAAAGGGGAACCATTTCTCTCCAAATTATTAAAAGCATGTTTCTACCTTTGTAATAATTGCTAATGCTGATTGACTACTATCTGTGGAATTCTAGATTTCACCTTATGTACCTGGGTAAGAGGCACATAACAGACCTTGCATCTCAGTGCTGGGAAGAGCTTGCCTGGCTCCACGTAGGTAGTTGGCACGAATGTGTGGAAGGAGTCACTGTTCAGTTCTACGGGCAAGGTATTCTTCTACATTGTGGATACATCTGTCAGAGACAAAATGAAGCCTGAGATGAAACGAACAAAGCCTGTTTATTCATAAATGCAAGGCAAGGGGAGGCATCTGCTGTCATTTTAATTTTCAGTAGGATTTCATGGGTATTGGAAGGGATAGTGAATTTTATAGACTAAAAAGCACTGAGACAGACTCTCACTGGCTTCAATCCTATTAAGGTGGAATTTCTGGAAGCCAGGATGGCTTCCTAATTGGCCTTCAGGTACATTTGATTATTCTTGGTTAGCTGCAAGATGGTAAGCAAGCAGTTTGGGGGCTTCTTGAAATGAATGTTAGGGGCCGGGGCCTCTACAACCAGCCATTTCCAGGAACAGTGGTATTCAATGGGCTGCGTGTTTTGTGTGTGTGTGTGTGTGTTTTGTTTTAACAGTTAAACTATTATCCTGGCCCTTTCTGAGAAGCTGATTGCCATGAGGGGCAGTTTTTAACATCTAGGGAATCATTATTTCTCAATATCTCAATCTTAATCTCTGTATGTTTGTCTGTCTGTCTGTCTCACCTGCCTCTTAATTGGCAACAACCTCCTAGAAAATTCATAGCAATAAAATAGAACTTTAGGGGCTGGTGGATTAGCTCAGTTGTTTAAAGCACCTGCTTGGGCAAATTCAGTCAGGGGCAGAGGACCGTGGTTCAATCCCCAGCTCCACAAGTTGAACCACACCTGGCCAATAAGGCAACCCGAGCTAGCAAAAAAACCCAAAAAACCAAAAAAACCCTTCAATTAAAAAAAAAGGGGGGGGGCGGGGAGATGCCTCAGTGGAATAAGCACTTCCCTGGCAAGAGCAAGGGCCTGAGTTCAATCCCCGGTTCCACAAACAAACAAAAACAAAAACAAAAAAAAAAAAGAACTTTAAACTACCACCCAAATGTACTAAGTGCAATAAAAATACACAATCTGATGGGAAGAAATCTGCATTTTATATTCAAGGCTTACTTAATAATAGGTGCAGTCTCAGGACAAAAATAAGTTTAATATTTTACTGAAAGCCGGGTGATAACAATGAAATATTGTCCTGAAGATTCAGGAATATGTTTTCTGTAGGTGTTATTATGATTACTGTGCAAAACTACTACATTAAAAAAAATCTTCCAAGTATTCACAGCCTTTCTACTGGCTTTGCCTTTATTTATTAATTTATAAAGCTATGATCTGGGGAACAGTATTAGTGACCATGGGAAATTTTAAATAGAAATTAAATAGACCTTTGGCTTCATGCCCAGAAAAAAAATGTCAGTCCTTATGCAGAAAAGCAGGCAAAAGATAAAAAAGATTCCATTATATCTATAATACAATCTTCTTATGGCTTTAGTACAAGTTTCTTCTCTGCTAACAGAAGTCCCTGCAGAAGGTTTAAACAATCTCAACAATTTCATTATGTGAGCATAGCTAAATCCAATAATGTAAAAGGGCCTAGAGAGTCTTCCCATATGCTCGATTCTATACCCTTTCCTTCTAGGGGAAGTCAGAGAACTTGGCTCTCTGCAAACTGAATCTACTCCAGTTGCCTGGAGCACAAATCTTGCTTTGTTGACATCAAGGCAAGCTCTCCTGAGGACACACAAAGAAGGGAAAGAGCCATTAGAGTTTCTTGTGACCCTGCTCAGAGCCAAATCCAGCTTTGCTTAAATGAAAGAAAATGCTTGTTACATGGCCCAAGAAGCAATTTTGTCCATTTGAAAATTAATTAGACCATAGCTAGATGAACAACCCTAAGATGCTCTTACACTATTCTTAGATGGATGACCTGGCTGAGTTCCCAATTTTAACAAGTTCACCCTCAAGCAAAAATACAGCCTTTGGGCGAAGCTAGTGTTACAGCTGTAATGCTTTCCTGACCAGTAACCAATCCCTAACACAACCTCACCAGAAAGAGAGGTTAGAGAGAAAGGTGTTAACATTTTGACATCCAGTTAACAGAAGATCCTGAGAAAGGATTTGTTTTTTCACAACGAGCTACTTCGGCTAATCATTTCCTGTTTTTTCTTGACGAAAAGTGTTCAAGTGAAATATATGTCAGGATGCACTTTTGATTAACACTCCTGAAGGACACAGACTATGGTGTTCCTCATAGCAGGGTTGAGAGATGGACTAGAACAGCAGACCCAGGTGTAAGGTTGGTTTTCAGAAGGTCAGGCAGAGTGCCCTTGTGGCTGGGTATCAGTAGGGGAGAAACTTGGGTGTGGGGGATTTTGAGGTGCCAAGCTCACAAAAGACCAGCAATTATTTACTTTTAAAAATAATCTGTGTACTGATGCATGTAGGAGAGTCTTAGTAAATTTTAAATAAACTGATGTTGAACTATCTGTAGTGTAGCTAGGCAAGGTGGCACACCATGGCACCTGGTGGTGGAGGCAAGAGGACTGTTGTGAGTTTGAGGCCAACCGGGGCTACAAAGTGAGTTCAAGGCCAGCCAGAACTGCAGGGTGAGACATTGTCCTAAAAAGATAAAACAAGAAACTGTGATGCAGGATGAAAGAGAAGATAATAGGAGTTGTGTGGAAAATAAAATTTAAAAGCCTAAAAGTGGGCTGGGGAGATAGCTCGGTGGTCTAAACGCTTGCCTGGCAAGCACAAAGACTCAGGTTCGATTCCTGGAATCACATGCCACACTGGTCCCAGAACCAGGAATGGTGGCCGCATGCCTGTAACACCAGTGCGAGATCATGTACCAAATACATAATCAATAAAAGATTTTTGGGGGCCTGCCCATTAGCTCAGTTGTTTACATGCCTGCTTAAGCAAAGCAGTCAGGCTCAGGATGTTGTGGTTCGAACCCAGATACTCCCACCAAACCAGAAATGCCCTGAAGGCATCTTGGGGGGGGATCTTTTAAAAAAAAAAGCCTAAAAGTACAGATACACATATTGGAAAAGGCACCCAACTCACAATAGAAATGTTTATCTCCTGGGCATCCTTATTTTACAGATAATGGCAGTGAGGTGTGTAAAGATTCAGTAAGCTGCCTAAGATTCCACAGCTGGTCAGTGGCAGAGTGGGCGCCACACACAGGTAATGCATCTCATGTCCAGGCTATGCCACTGAGCGCCCTCTGGAACTCTTTCATGGCTTGTTGTAGAAAGTAAATGGTATCAGGAGACGGTGCAACGTACAACACAGCAAGAGCTCAGTGCTGCTCATAGCGAGCAGTCATTCCTCTGAGCTTCTCTTATTTTCTAGCTGTCTGTCCCTCTGCAGTGACAGCTGCTCTTGGACAGATGTGTTAGTATTGTATGCCACAGTAAGCCTAGAACACAGAATAGTTCAGGAATGAATCAGTGAGGGAAGGGAATGAATGAATGAATGAATGAGTGAATGACAGTCGCTATGATTTAGATCTAAAAGGTCTGCCCCAACATCTCGTGTTCAGAGGCAGGGCTTTTAGAAAGTGCTTAGACCACAGGGGTGCTGCTGAATGTGCTACTAGGAGAGGGACCTGGTCAGAAGAGATGGGTCCCTGGGAGCGTGATGTGTCAGACAGTGTTATCCTTTGGCCCTTTCGCTTCTGTTCCCTGGCTGCCACAGATTAAGCAGCCTTCCTTTACCCAGGTTTACAGCACGTTGTCTCTGCCTTGTAGCCAACTATGGATTGAAGCCTCTAACACAGAGGCAAATACATATCCCATTTAAATTGTGGGTGCCGGTATTTAATCCAGTGAGGGACCATGACTGAAACCAGGTTTGTATTTTGAAGTCTTTTGGGGAGTTGGGCAAGGAGGGTTCCAGAACATAAATATGAGTTATTCCTTCTGAGTACATGTTCCAAAAAGGGTACTTCTTCACCAATCTTGAAAAAACACTGCTAAGGTAGAGTGAAGGCTCAAGGGCAAAGGCATTTCTGGCAGTAGAGCAAAGCCCACTACTGCAACCACCCGAGTCAGACTTCCACACAGGCAGAAGGGCAAGCAGGCTGCTCTACCTGTGCCTAGCTGTGTCCACCAGGAGGTGCGCGAGCGTTGCCTCCATCTTCCGCTACTCCTCCACAGCCCAGCTTACACCATCCTTCAGACTCAGTTTCCCAGAGCGTAGCATGTGGCTCTATCCCTATGCACATCTAACCAGATTAAAGGCTGAACGAAACCTCCCCGTCCCTGCCCCTCCTCAGTTTGCTATCAACCTTGTGACCTTAAATGTCCTGGCCAAGAATTCCATAAATAGATCAGGATCCAAATTAAAGAGCTAGATTGAATTTAGACAGAAAAGTGAGAGTGTCCTTTAAATGCCAGTAGGCATTGCCTTTGGCATAACAAAGGAGTTAAAACATAATTAAGATCTGAAGGCTGATTACAGGAATGTGTATGATTATTTTTATTATTTTTCCTCTTTCTATCTTTATGATAGGATGTGATCAACCTCTGCCATGCTCCGTTGCTTAGTAGCAGACAGCCAGAGTTTTAATTATATACTAAAATAAGCTAAAGAACAGAAAACTGCTTTATGTCTAATACGTATATATCAAGAAAGGCATGCGACAGCATCTAAATTGCTTTAGTGCCTGATAAAGAGTGGCTCCGGTAGGATTGTCATCAAAAGATCACGAATAGAGTAGGAAAGTATTATTAATAAAGCTGCTACTCTATTTATATGTCCTCCATTGTTTGTGATTTCTTGTTAGAAGCCAGAAATGAATTTTTATCTACCACTAATTTCATCAGTTTTTTTCTAAAGTCTAGGGGGAAAAAAAAAAAAAACCTCTTGTCAATTCCACTGCCAACCCTAGTACTCCAAATAGAATTCTTTTTACTCCTCTAGATTTGCAATTCCCAAAATATTATATCCTGCAATAAATTAAAGAATTAGTTCATTCATTACTTTAACATTCGGTAGAGAAATGCTCTAACAGCAAATCCCAGAGGAGATCTCTGCCCTAACAAGAGACTGGATTTTCAGGGGAAGACAATAAACAAGTAAAACAATGAAGAGATGATCAGAGACTACAAGGTTACGAAACATAGTGTGTACTTTACAGAATCAGGTTAAGGCACAAATGACAGAAATCTCATGGCTTTGACCCGGGCAACATTCTTTAACACAGGTGTCTGTTCAGATTGTTCAGAGCCCTATAGGTCAGGTTCACATTGCTATATCTGATGAATTCTGATTGTGGCTTTAAATGTTTATTTCTGTCTTTCTCTCCTACTACAGAATGCAGGCATCAGGCTCTTCAGAATGAGCAAGGCAGCTTCAAGAATTCATCAAGCTCTGTGTTTCTGTTCACCGTTTTCAACACATAGCTTTCATCTCGTAGTCCAAGATGATTGCTTGGGCTCCAGGTACTGCACCTGCATAAAAAGCAATGGTAAGAAGAGATCAACATCTCATCCTCCTTAGAATAATTTTTTTCCAGTAACCCATGATTGCAGAAAATGCTGCAAGAGGTAGCTGTCATTCCATGTGATTATGTACATACCCAGAAATGAGAGTAATTCTATTAATAAGAAAAAGGAAGAGTAGATACTGAAAAGTGAGTAGCAGGATTGTTGCACAAGGTAATGTGATCGAGAGGTACAAGCAGGGTCGACAGAATCTTTCTTGGGGCAGAACAACTGAGCTGACCTAGAGGACACAGGGGCTTTCCCCAGAGACAGGGAGGAAAGAACTCCAGGCAGGCAGGACGCCTTGTTTCAGAAGAGCCTGCATCCTGCTGGCAGAGTCACTTTGGTCACACTTTATAATATTATGCTACTGTTGAGTTTTTCAGGGTTGGGATGATAAACTATGTTTCTTTCTAATTCTTAGCTCCCTAAACTCCAAAGCACTAAATTTTGAGTTGCTAAAAATTCAACTGTTGTCATCTTGTAATTTGCAACCTGGTATGAAGATAGTTGAAAACATATCCAGTAATAAAATATTATTTGATTTTTTATTTTGTTGAGTATGTCTATGGGCAGCATGGAGAATGAACAGTACGGGAATGAAATCAAATAAAGTATGCAGCTAGTTATGTCTTTAAGACCTCCATGAGTGGTGCAAATAACATACCAGGTTCAGACAATACTACAAATTAGGGCATTAAATCACAACTCACATTACAATAACATGATTTGGTTTGGTGTTCACTGGAATAGAGCTGATCATATGGAACTAATGTGATGTTTTGTGTGAATGTCACATTAGTTATGCATTTGTTACATGATTTTCTTGGGTGCCAGGATGTGATTCATTGGAATAAACAGAGGAGCCTAGTGGCATTAAGCCTAGAGCTATGAAGGGACTTTGCCTTCATTAAACCTTCCCGTACCATAATTAAGGTGACAATATACTCAGTGCATTTCCTTAATGAACATCTTACACTGACATCAAACAAGTCAGTAATGCTATTTATTTCTGTAATTTTCATGTGAACAAAGATCACTTTGAAGTAGTCTTTTTCTAAACATATCATGTAATGGCAATAAGCCTGCTATGAAATTCAGAGGGAGCTTGTGGCATGGATACAAGTGTGAGTGTGAGTGGCTGTGTGTGTGAGAGTGACTCTGTGTGTGTGTGTTTCAAAGCTTTCCCTTTCATCTTTTGACCCACCCACAGAAGGTGAGAATGGCCACAGAGATC
>NDGM011250239.1:0-15325 GCA_002564305.1 Octomys mimax
TCCCCTGCCTACTTTTCATGTCTTTATCAAGAAGCTATGAAAATGGAGATAGAAAGAATGCAAGCCATACTTGCTGCCTGTTCTATCTCTACTATCAGTCCTACTGTGATTGTCCAGGCCAAATGTCTTGCTCTACCTCCCAAGCCTTAAGATGCTCATCTAGTTAAGGAAATGGGATTTACAACATTGTCTTTTCTTGCAATTGTTACAGAACCCCTTAATAGGGGTTGATAGTGGAAAAATGTTATACCCTATTCACTTCTTGCTTTTGTCATTGCTTTGGTTTTAAGGAACTGAATTTTTAAAAATGTTTTTTTGGTAAATTCCTGGAAGTTGCATTTAACTCTTTTTTTTTTGCATTTAACTCTTTATCAGTTAGCCTCCATGTTTCTTAACTGTAATTTAGGAAATGTGCACTGGTACACAATTGACGAAGACCCAGTCTCTGCTTCTAGAACTTTTGATTCGCAGTTCTGCAATGTTGCAAGAAATTTGTTGAAGTTACTTTGGGACTTTCATATAACTTAGAATGAATAAATATGATGGAAGTGTCCATGAGAAGAATGAGGTGAAAATTTCCTAAGGACAATTGTAGGACTTTGAAAACTGTAGGTTTCTGGTGGAATAAAATTTTCATTCACTTGTAGTGAACTAATGTTGGAGGGCCTTAGTTAAGGCCATGCCATCCTGTGCAGTGACTCAGGATTGTGATGCAAAGTCCTGTAAATGTGTTCTCTCTACTATGGCAAAACCCTGCAGGCTGGTAACTTTAAAAGAGACTGCATTTGTTACATTTTCTGTTCAGAAAATAAAATATCATTATAAGGTAATTTTTCTTAAAACTGTTGAGCCCCACAGTATGCAGAGTAGCACAGTGGCAGAATAACTGGAAACATGATAAATATGTGAGTTCCCATATTGATTTTAGTTGCTTGTTCTTTTTAATAACTGAAAGTTTTGTACATGGTTTTTTCTTGTTCTAGAAGTTAAAAATAAAAGTTTTATAATCTTTTATATATCTTGAGCGTTTTTGAGTGCACATTACTGAGGTATATTCTTTTTGACAGGATGTGTATTAGTTCCTGGGTGTTAAAATAAAGAAATCCTACCTTCTATTTTTGGAGGTTGGAGTTTTGAGAACAGAGCTGCAATGAGATGAATCACTGGACTATAGTTTTGGACTTTTAAGTAAGCTATAAAACACAACATGGCAATCCAGTCTTCAAAATTCATCTAAATCTAATTATCACCCCAAGGTACTCTTCAGTGTGCTGTCACATTGGAGGTCAGGGCTTCAGCATATGATTTTGGTGGTGGTTGCAGAGAAACAAGCATATCAGTAAATGGTTCAAAACCAATGGTATAATTTCCATGTTTTTGTTTTCTCACATGAATGTGGAGAACTGTGATGGAGAGGAAAAGTAGGAAAGGGAAAGAAAAAGAAGGAGCGGGAGGAGGTCATGAGGGATGCAGATAATGAGGGAGAAGGGAAGTGAGAAGAAGAGGGTAGGATAGAAAAGAGATAAGTAGAGAGGATGGGAGAGGAGGAACAGGATTAAGGAAGAGAAAATTGGGTGGAGAGAGAGATTGGTTTTCCTGTCTCAGGGCCAAATATCAGAGTATAGAGTCACATTTTCATTAAGTGAAAGTCTTATTACTTCCTGAAACACCCATCTTCGAGAACCATCAAATGGTGAGGAGGTCTTTAACATCTGGATTTGGACAGTGGTGGTAGAATGAAGGACCAGTAAATATGTAAAGTACACCCAGGATGGTAGGAAAAGAAATCAATGTACACCTGAGGAGGAAAGCAAGTGACTTGGATTCTGTATTCTGTTACGTTGAACACATTGGGTAAACCAGGTGTTTAGGCACATTTTCTGCATAGAGTTTCTCAGAAAAGAGTGTAACAACCCCTTCAAGTGAACTTAGCAGAAGGTCCTATGCTGGTGTGTTTTATCACCCACAAGTGGGGTGTGGCTCAGAGCCCTGCACATGCTATGTATTGGCCCATTTCTCTTGAAGAGTGAGCTAGATTCCACTTTATTCAAAATGTGTTTTCAGGGGGCCAGGGAGAAGGTTCAGTGAAATAAGCACTTCCCTGGCAAGCACAAGAGCCTGAATTCAATCCCCAATTCCACAAAAAAATGTTTCTTCATTTCATAACCTTGAATGCAATTTTTCAGACTATGAGTGATAGATTTTGTGATATATATCGTATAGAATAGATCATTTGTTGGAAGTTCCACATGGAGGGCTAAAAGAATTTGTGCCTTGACACCAATGTTGGGAGATTGAGTTGCAGCCACACAGGACAAATGTACACTGAAATATGTACAGTTTTACTTAAGAGGGAAAATATTTTATACTGTTTTTCATGTTTTTTAAAATGATATGGATTCTGCATTATATGAAATACACTGAACTTCATAAATGAAGGTCCTGGAGCAGGGTAATTTTATTTGGGATCAAAATAATATTAATCCTTTAAGTTTCTGAATGTTGGAAACCTTTTCTACACTTCTGGTACCATGGTCTCCATGTAGTTCATGTGTCCTTGCAAGTTATGGCTTCCTAAATTCACATGCACGTTGATAAACTTACCCTTTGGCCAACTTTACACAACTGGTAGTGGTAGAAATAGAGCCTAATCTAAACTTTTCTGCAGCCTTTATTGTTGCCCTATTGCCAACTAAGGGAGACTTCTCCTTCAATACAATTTTTTGCACTATTAGAAAATGAATCAAAATTGGTATAAATGCATTTCTATCCAAAGTAACATAAGAGAGAAGAAGGAAAAAAAAGTAATTTTTCTTGTACTAGATTTTATCCATCCTGTTACTTCTAGCAAGTGTTCCCTGAAAATTGACATTCCGCATATGGTTATATTTTATGTAAACAGAATCCTTGCCAGCACTAGTGCCTTTTTACCCTGAGACGTTTATGGTGTAAGTGTCCAACATTTTTTTCAGTATAAGGGATCGAACTCAGGACCTTGTGCTTGCCAGTCAAGCACTTATTCCACTGAGCTATCACCCTGGCCCCTTAAGTATGTAACTTTGGAAATTCACCTGCTGGCCAGCTCTTCAGTGCATCCTGCTCAGAGGGTGACAAACTTCTCTCAGGACAGCAGACATTTCCTATTGCTTTTCCCTGACTTAGAGCATTCCAGTCCCCAGGTGGCCATGTCTGTGTCTTTCACCTTATCTTCTTCAGGAGGTAAAGTTGAGATGGCCTGTTCTCCATCTCTCCATCCTTCCTTTGTTGTTTTTATTCCTCCCCCCAGTATTAGAAATGCACCTTGTATTGAATGGTTTAAACATATTCTCAATAGGATCATGTCAGTCACTTTGCAGAACTCTGGTGGTTATGGCCTCGGTGATAATCTCAGTGACTTCATTAAGAAGGAGGCCACACTTCCTTGCATACAGTACCCCCATAACTTTTACATCATCACTCAGGTAGATGAATACAGCACCTGAAACACAAGATAAGGCTCTTATTTCCATATCTAAGTCCATATATTTAGATATAAACATTTCTGTCACCACTCCCACCTAACAAGACGTTTTCAGGATTGCAGTCATCTGGGATGTATATAACTGCTATGATAATGGTATCATCTAGGGAATAACTCAATGCAAAATATTCCATAAAAGATTATGTTATATTCCCAACTCTCCTATTTGGAGGTCTATAAAATTCTGTGGCAAAAGTATTTAAGAATCTCAACTTTTTAATTGGGAACAATATATTTATTTTCACATTGCATGAGACAAGAGACGGTCAAAATGTTCAGTCTTATCCATGAACAATGCTATGGTGCCAGATATGGTAAGTTTCTACTAATGTTTAAGTATTTAAAACAACACTGTCCCTCTTACACCCTGAGATTATGGCTTTCATTTCTTAAAACTCAATTTAAGAGTAAAAAGCATATGCAGATGCTACGGCATGTCTCTCTATCAAAATAATGAATTGTTTTAAATTGAGTGGGAGAATACAATTCCATGTTGGATAGAGTCTTTCTGCTACCTTCCCAAACCTCAAAGTTCACTCTGAATTGCTAGACTATCCAAAAGCAACTAAAATCTTATCTCCTCTAGTAAGGAACATGTCTGCATAGGTAGCACTTCAGGGACTGAGGAGTTCTCACACACAGACAGGGAAGCCTCTGAAGTCCTCTCTCCTTTTTTTTGTGTGCAAGGTCTCACTATGCAGCTCGGACTTGTAGTGATCCTCATGATTTCTGCCTCTCTAGTGCTGGGATTGCAGGCATGTTCCACCATGCCCCGACTCCGTCACAGGCTCAGCTCTTCCTGAGGGAAATGCTATGTCTCATGCAGGCCTGAGTCACTGCGAAGAAGCATTTAGTATTAGATGTCATTGACTGCAGATATCAGGCTAATGTGGCAGATAGTTCTGGCAGCATGATGATCAAATATTGAAAAGGAAGTCACGAAAGTATCTTAACAGCACCAGCTGGAAAATCCTGTAGAAATTTCCTTACACAAATCCAATTAAGGCTTGGTTTCATTTGATTTCTCACTTGCTCACTTTCTGCTATTGGCTAGAGCTAGATGTCCCTGCAAAGCCTCTTCTTATCATAGGTAAAGTTTTGGGGAGGTTGTGGGATTATGAGGCATTAGAGCTGATGTGTTGCTAAGAAGTTCTGCCTGGTTAAGAGTGGTAAGGTTCTGGTAGGTTAACTTGGCAGGTTTTCCTCTCTCCTGGGCCCTTCCCTCCTTTCCATCCTCTTCATGTCCTTATTACCTTTGGGAGCAGCTCTCCTCTGCCATGTTCCTCTGCCATGCTGCCTGTCTTGTCAGTAGATGATGGACTGAAACGTGAATCAAAGGAGCCCTTGGTGCAGAAACTTAGAGCTATATGGTATTATGCCTCAGAGCCAAGGAAAGTGACTTCTAAAGTGTAGACCTTCTCCTTGGAGCTATTTTTATTCTTACTTTGAGCCTTACAATACAGGTTGCCTTAATTCCTGGGACTTATAAAGGAAAGTGATTTTCTCTGAAAGCATAGGACTCAGCTTGTTCTGCTGGATATTGTTCCCAGGTGATTGTCCTTTTCCCATGTCTGAAATAACCTGAAACTGTCAGGTGAACATCACCTAAATTTCCCATATTTAAACCTCATGAACACTCTCTTACCAATTATTCTCTAGTAATACTAATCGTCAATGTTTTGCCATGGAAATTCATCATTTAATTGTGGTGGTTAGATTTGCAAGGAAAGAGATGATGTGATTTACTATACAGGGTAATGACAGAGAATGACCAAAATACTACCTATCACAATGCAAACACGCAAAACTTGAGAGAAAGATAGACTTTGTACATATGTAGGAATGTGAATTCTATCATGACTGTCACTTAAGTAGCTTCAATGTCCCAGTGAAGGAGGACAGTTTGGTGCATAAGGGAAGTCTAGGATCACCAAAAATCAAAAATACTACCTTAAACTTCAAATGGCCCCACAAAGCACTTCAGCCAATCATGCAGAATGAATTTACAGTTGTTTTCAAAGTATTAGGCAGTTTATGCACTGTTCACAGGGAATGAAGTATTTTTCAAATATGCTGAGAATTAAACATTTCCCATTAAATTGTCCTAACCATAAGGGGGGAATATAAGCCATGGGGATGCTCTAATATGGAGCTCATTCCTCAGTGTTTTAGTTTGAAAAGTCCCTCCCAAATATGAGCTGGAATCATAATCCCCTACAAAAGTCTTGTGAAGTAAGGACTGATGGGAGGTAATTAAACTATGAAGGGTGTGCTCAAGAAGGAACTGAAGTCATTATAATAAGAGTGGATTCTCAATAGATCATAGTGATGGGAGTGGGTTTCTTGTCAAATTTTGAATTTAGCATGGGCTTCCTCTCCTTTCTTTGTCCCCCTTCTGCATTCTGTTCTCTTTGAGCATTCTGCCATGATGTCATATAGCAGAATATCCTTACTAGAACTTACTCTGTAAATAGTGGACTACCAATTCCCACATCTGCCAGAAATAAATCTCAATTATTTATAAGTGACACTGTCTTAATATTTCTGACACTAATTCAACAAAAGAATATGAGACCACTATAAATTATAGCAAGCAAGAGTATCCTCATTTCTTCTACTAATCTGTTCATACGACAGTAGATTTTCCATGTACTAATGACCAAGAAATTCTGTAGATTTTTATTTGCAATGCACATGTGAGTGACAAAGCAATGAATCTTCAAGGAAATCTCAAGTAATTTTCTTTCCCTTCAGGTACACTGGTTTGAAAGAAAATAGTGAAGAACTGTCAATTTTGCATAGTAAGTTCCATTACACACACTCAACAGAGCCAACTATTTCTTGGTCCCTTAATGGGTATCAGGACACACAAACCACCTGAAAGAATGAAACAGAAGAGTCCAGAGAAGCAGGCAGGGAGAAAATACAAAGAATGGCTCCTCCAATGCCCCTATTGTTCAGAAACTACAGCATAATTGATGTAATATGTGCAGTAGATTTAAAAACAGTTAATATAATTAATTGATTACACCAGAATAAAATTACCAAATAATGAAGGGGAATTAAGAACTAAGCAACAAAGAAAGTGCAAGTCCTTATAAAGGAAGGCCAATCTTCAAACAAATGCATGATGCCTCCAAATGCAAAGGATAGAGTAGCTGTCAGGTTCCAGCATGTCCCCACCAGTAACCAACGTTCAAACCACACACCTCAGGGCAGTAATTTCTTGGGTCCAAAATGATCTTCAACCCTACCCTAAGGAAAATGAATGCCTTTTTCCTAGGAGCAACAGAAGATTGCTTTCTACCTATGTCCAGACTCTGAAAGAAGAAACAATACTAAGACATACTAAGGAGGAAAAAGAAATACAGAAGAAACAAAGTCTCTAGAACATGTGACCATGGAGAAAAGAGACATACACTGTGGTATCACTGCAAGCAATGGATTTCACAAGAATGCTTTTCACCTTCTGAGAAGTTAGGGAGGGCACATTTGCTCCTTATTGCCATATCTAGCCAATGCTGTATAAATAAGCATTAATAAATTCAGTCCCAGGAAGTGTCAACACCCATGGATTCTACTATGAACTTTCATACTATCTATGTCACCTATGAGAATATTTTAGATACACTTGGCAGAACATCATAGAAACATCTGGCATGACACATAGCTAGGAATATGTATCTCTAATGCTTACTGTACATTAGATTAGAGATAGAGAGAGAAGGGTAGCACTGAGTATTTTAAAAATGGAAAGATAAAAGAAGAATGATATAGTGTTAGGTGTCCAATCTCTTAGAGGTCTTCAAATTTGTTTATCATGGAGGACACAGATGTTCAGAACTCCTCCTGACATTACATACACAAATGCAAACACAAAGAATCCAAGTCGAAGTTATATAACAAAATAGCACTCCATCACAAATGCCCATAAAATTACAAGAACTCTGTTTTAAAGCACTGAAACTTGAAAAATGATAGTCTCAAAGTTCACAAAATTGCCAAATTTTTCTGTAAGTTGTCAAGCAGCTAAACATGATTCCAATAAATTTTGCAAAAAAATTAAAGTAATTGGGGAATTTGTATGAAGATATGAAGATCATTTTTCTCACATCTGAAGGAGAAGACTCCAATATAGAAAAATCTATCCTTTTCTCATTTGTATCATAACTTTAAAAGCTGACCTTTTTAATGAAAAATACTTTCACTAGAGTCAAGTTTCCTGAGCAGTCTGTATTTAGATAAATGGGTAAAGGCATATATTGCCAGCATTTCCACTACCTTCACTGTGAATAACATCAATAAAAAAATTGACAGTCTTGTATTTTAAGCTTACATTTTTTGTGGATACATCGTCAGACCTCCTTTAATGTGAGAACTGTACAATATAACTACCATTACATGCTAATGAGAGTTAGAGTCCTTATGTAAAGATTAGAACATATTTTTTCTATTAGTCCATCATGACAGACTTTCAAGTTGCTTGACTCTAGCAAACCCATGCTATGAAAGAACTAATTACATTTTAGAAAGGGCTATATGAAATTTGCTAATAACAGTGAGATTTCAAAATTTTATACATGAAAATGTTTTCATTTTGATTTTACTACCCCATTCATGATATTCAGGGTATGCAGACAGAGGCTTTGCATCCAGTAACTATATGGAAAAATAACACTGGTAATTCATATGATCCAAAAATGAGAAAATTCAAAAGACTAGCTTCCTTTCAAGAAGACAGTTTTCAGAACTATGAAAATGACAACAATACTAATAAAAATAATATTTAGTACTGTTCCTTCAGCTTAAAAGTCTTATTCTGGTGTATGACTGCTTCTCATCTGCAGCAGTATTATTCCATATTTCTCCCAGTTTCTTTGTGACATCATCAATGCAGAGGCCAGGGTTTTCCCTTTGATTTTTGGGCCATACTTGAAACTGAACAAATAGAAGGTCAAAGGAGGCCTCTTGGGTGCATTGGGATCCTCGAACTTCTTTTTCATTTCTTCTTTTAACAAAGCAATGCAAGATAATTCCATGAGAGATGAACATGGGAGAAATGGAGTTTAATTCAGTTGGGCTAGCTGGCTGAGCATTCCCAATTATCAAGTCAGAAAATATTGACCACACAATATTTACACATGTGGGTCTGATTTATGTCACTTATGAATATAGTCTCAAGTTGCACCCGCTTAGCTATGAGGGTTTCAAGTTTCTTTCTTTATAACTGTGTAATACTCCATTGTATAAAAATACCACATCTTTTTCACCCATTCCTCAGGTTTTGGGCATTTTGGTTGTTTCTAAGGTTTGGTTATCACAAATTATGCTGCTATAAATATGGGCATACATATATCACCATGCTAAGATGTTTTCATATCTTTTGGGAAAATTCCCAGAGGGGGAATAGCTGGATTGAATGGTAGTTCCAGTTCTAGTTTTTGAGGAGTCTCCACACTTTTCCATAATCGTTGCACCAGTCCACATTCCCACCAGCAGTGGAGAAGGGTTCCTTTTTCCTCGCAGCCTCTGCAGCATTTGTTGTTGTTTGATTTCTTTATGATATCCATGCTTTCTGGGGTGATGTAATATCTCAATGTTGTTTTAATTTGCATTTTGCAGATGGCCAGTGATGTGGAGCATTTTTTCATGTATTTCTTTGCCTTTTGTATTTCTTCTTCTGCAGAGTGTGTATTCACTTCAAATGCCCATTTTTTGATTACATCTTTAATTTTGAGGCCCTAATGATTTTCAGTTCTTTATATAGTCTAGATAGAAGACTTTTGTCTAAGTGATTATTAGTTAAGAATTTTTTCCAAATTTGTGGGTTGTCTTTTCACTCTGTTGGTAATCTCTTATTTTTTGTATTTATTACAGGGTCTACAGGGTTTCATTACACAGACTGGACTTTTAGTGATTCTCCTGTTTTCAGCCTCCCAAGAGCTGGGATTACAACAGCACACCACTACATGCAGTCTCACTCATCGTCTCAGTACACCCTGGGGGGAAGGCCAGCAGGACAGGCCAGGAATTGAACCACTTTTTCTTGTGTCTGACTAAGCAGGAGCTTTAATATTGGTAATTTCTTTTGATGTGCAGAAACTTCTCAATAAGAGGAGGTCCTAGTTGTCAATTATTTCAAGCATTTCCTACGCAGGTTGATTTTTGTTCATTAAATGTTTGCCTCCCCTATATCTTCAAGATTTCTACCTACTTTCTCTTCCAGTATATTTAGAGTTTCTTTTTTAATCTTTGGATCTTTAATACATTTTGACTTTAGTGCATGTTAATAGACCTGGGTCTAGTTTTGGATGTAACTTGAGACTATACTCATAAACCAGACCCACTTGTGTAAATGTAACAACTCAAAAGAAGAAATAAAAACTGAAAGGTATAATAGACAGAGTTAAATGGAAAGCAATAGAATTTTAGGATTAAACAATGAAGAGAGTGAAAGGAGAAAAGATAGGAAATAAGGTAGGGGCAAAACCATACATGTATATTTTAAAGATGGCTAAGGCAATTGTTCTAAGAATTTTCATCAATTTTTTGAAAATAGCAGTTTATGGGTAAAGTTCCTACCCTAAGTCTCTATGCCAGTATCTGTGAACTAAGCAACTACATTGAGGACAGCCATGTGAAATACTCAAACCATACTTAAAATACCTGCCCTCTTAATCTTCTAAATGTGTACTGTTTCTAATGTCATATTAATTATTACTATACTATCTTTAAAGTAAAGTTTATTTAAAAGGTAAAAGTAAATGAGAGACAAGAACAAAAATTTAAGTTTTCTTGAAAGCATGTGGTAATATTCAATCATATGACCTATTTGCATAACTATATCTGTCAATCTGAGCAAAAAATTTGATGATAAACATAGATAAATATATCATCATTGTTAATCAGCTATTTTGATTTTGAAAATCTGTAACATACACATTGTTATATGTTATCCTGTTTCTGTCTTTGTTTTTGTCTTTCTTGCTCTTGTTTTTGCTTTTCAAGATAAAAGAAAATTATAAAAAAAAACAAGATTGACCAGAGCCACTGTTGGCCAGAAGACTGCTGAAGAGACATGGTAAGCTAGTCCCTGCCTCTCACTGAAGTTTGCTGATTCCAGCTGGCCCCCTGAACCCAAAGACTATCAGGAGACTCTGCAGCCCTAGCCCCAGCCCCCAGCCTTCCAGTGAGAATTTTCAGAGTCTGTGGCCCTCATTACCCTGAAGACCACTATGTAGTCATGATTACCACAGCAAACTGCAGGAGCCTTGTGGAACACAACCCTGTGCCAATCCACCATCAAGAGAGGCTTGCACATCTTCAGCCTGAACTCATCTTCATCAGATCCTTCTTGTACTGTGCCTGGCCCCCCTCTCCTTAGTGAGGTAAATATCTCATAGAACCCCATACAGAAGGAGCTTTGGTGAGCCTGCCCTGCCCTCCTACATTGTGGGGAGGCTGGCAGACCTGCACCCCACCCATGTACCATCATTTCAAAAAATGATAAAAGAAGAAACAAAAGGCAATCTCAGACCTCTAGCCCATCTAAAGCAATTCCAGATGACAATGTCGCAGAAGAACTTGGAAGTTACACACCTGAAATTTCTGAGATGATAGAAACTGAAGTTAAGAAACAACTCTATCAGGCTAAAGAGGAAATCAGATCAGAAATAATCTTTCAGGTAAAACAGGATATGACAATAATCATAAAGAATCGCCCAATACATCTAAGGAAGACACAGATAAAAAACAGGAGAGAATAGGAAAATGATGGAAATATTGAATTATCAATATAGGAAAGAATTAGAATGCATGAAATAGATTCAAACTGATTTCTAGAACATTAAGAATTCCATTGAAATATGGCAAAACCCCTTGAAAGTAACAAAAGACAGAATTTCAGATCTTTAAGATAGCATTGCAGCTAGTGAACATGAAAGGAAACATCTCTTCAAAATAATGAGAAACCAAGAAAGAACAATACAACAGCTTCAAATGATGAAAAAAAGAATATAAGCCTGATAGGTATCAATAAAAACTAAAGATAATACAAAAGTCATATAACAAGTAGCAGAAATTTTACTGAGCATGGGAAAAGAATCTGATATAAAGATAACTGAAGTATATAGAACTCCAACTAGCCATAATCAAAATAAATCATCAACCAGAAACATAATATTCAAGATCCCAGAAATTGAACAGACGAACAGAATGTTAAAACTTTTAGAGACAAAAAAACAGATCAACAATAAAGGAAAACCTCTCAATCCTGGCAGATTTCTCACCACAGACCATCAAATCAAGAAAATATCAGACTTACTTATTTGAGGTCCTGAAAGGAAACAACTTTCAACCCTGATTCATGTGTCCTGCAAAACCATCTGTCAGATTTCATGGAGAGATTATATTATATGACATTATATTAATTATATGACAAAGAACAACTGAAGAAATTTCATGAAGACCCAAACAACCCTACAAAGAGTACTGACAGATATTTTAGAGACAAAGATGACCAGAACCTCAACAAAAACAGAAGAGAGCAACCAAGTTGAGCAAGCAATTAAGCAAATGCAAAATGTAGGTATCCTACAGTAGGAAAACAGCATGAGAAAAATAAGCCAATACATATCAGTTATCACTTTCAACATAAACAGCCTCAATTTACCAATCAAAAGAAGCAGACTGGCAGTGTGGATAAAGAAACAAAATTCAACAATATGCAGCATACAAGAAATACATTTAACTCAGAACAAAATTATCAGACTGAATGTCAAAGAATGGAAAATAAAACTCTATGTGACAGTAACATAGAAAAACAAAACAAACAAACAAAACAGCAGGGGTAGTTATTCTTGTTGCTCCCAATGTCAACTTCAAACCAAATGTGATTAAAAGAGACAAAGAAGGTCACTGCATACTTACTAGGGGAAAACTGCAAGAGGAAGAGATAACAATTACAAATATATATGCACCCAATGATCAAGCACCCAGCTGTATAAGACAAATTTATCAGATGTGAAAAAAATCTAATGAACAATAGCATAATTGTATTGGGGGATTTCAACACCACATTGTCACAAAGAGATAGATAAGAAATGCAAAGAAATGAGAAAAGAATTAACAGAACTAAATTGAACTTGTGAAGAAATTGACTTAGTAGACTTTTACAGAGTGTTCCCCCAAACAACATCAAAATACACATTTTTCTCAGCTGGACCTGAGATGTTTACCAAAATAGATCATGTGCTAGCACATGCAACATGTTTAAGTAAGTGCGAAAGAATTGAAATTATCCCAATCATATTATCTGACCATAGTCCAATGAAACTGGAAATTATTGACAAAAGAAACATCAAAAACTATGTTAAAACATGGCAACTAAATAATGCCCTCCTGAACAATCTCTGGTCATGGATGAAATTAAAGAAATTAAATAATATTTACAGTCAAATGAAATTCAGACACAACTTTTCAGAACCTGTGTGATGCAATGAAAATTGACTTAAGAAGGAAATTTTAAGTGATAAATTCTGACACCAGTAAAACAGAATGAACCCAAATAAGCAATTTTATGCTACACATCAAACTCTTAGTAAAAGAAGAGCAAGTCAAACCCAAGCCCAAAGAAGGTGGGAAATTATAAAGATTACAGCAGAATTTAATGCAAGGATGAAGAAGAAAATACTACAAAGAATTAATGAGTCAGAGTTGGTTATTTGAAAGAATAAATGATATTGATTTATTCTCTTTCTTTTATAAACCCCTAACAAGCATCATTAACAAAAAGAAAAGAAAAAATCCCAATTCATGGAATGAGAAATAAAAAGGGTAAAATAACTACAGAACCTATAAAAATTCAGAAGATTATCAATATCTATTTCCAAAATCTTTACTTTCAAAGAATGGAAAATACAGAGGCAATGGACAGAATCCAAGATACATAAAAAAGAGAGATGGTGGAGAGGATAAGCAAAGAAGGGTAAAAATGAGAAAACAAGGTTAAAATATGGTAATAATATTTTTTCATTTTTTAAAATGTATTTAGTACCAGGTCTATAGGGTCTCATTACACAGATCAAACTCATAGTGATACTCTTGTTTCCAGCCTCGCAAGCCCTAGGATTACAGGCTTGCACCATCAAACCCAGCCTCAATCGCTGTTTCAGCACTCCCTGGGGTCAGGCACAGCACAGCACGCCAGGGATTAAACCCAGGTCCCTGCGTCTGCCTAAGTAGCTGCTTTAGTCTGCTGATCTGGCCAGCCACAAGTTTAAGAAGCAAAACATTGTAAATAATAAAGGGAAGAAGGGTTGAAGGGAGGGAGGAAAATGGGACAAAGAGAAGAATCAAAATATATAATGTACAGGTTCAAATTCCCTAGGATGAAATTCACAGAGAGAGAGAGAGAGAGAGAGAGAGAGAGAGAGAGAGCAAGCTAATAATTTTAATAGCAATAAAAACTTTGGGAACTTCCCAAGAAAAGTAACTGTACCTCAGTACCTGACACATCATTTGCACTAAATAAATGTTTCTTCACAGTATTGTCCTGGGAAATCTGAGAATAAACATAATTATTCTGATAATTCGTCTAGCTTTTTAAAGTGCAGCATTTATGAAAGATATATTGCTGGGCAGAAAGAAATGAACATAAAAGATAGATTTTTCCCTTATTATATATCTTACAGTCTGGTTTGGGAAGAAGTTACAGAAAAAGAAAATCTTTGTACAGCATGGTAAATGATAGATAAATTTATGCATAAGGTAGTATGGGAACTCAGACTTGTAACAGTTTAAGTTTTGCTTTAGAAATATTTTTCTGTTAGGTGGTGTGGAATGGAAGTTGGATGCATATCAAATAAACAGTTATAATTTTCCCCCAGAACTTCTTTATCCTTCCTTCCTTGTGGAAGGGTTTGTTCATACTTTTTTTTTTCTTTTTCAGCTGAACCGGGGATTGAACTCTGACCCTTGCACTTGCCAGGGAAGTGCTTATTCTACTGAGCCATCTCCCCCCAGCCCTGGTTTGTTCATAACTTAAATGTCATTATCTCAGAACTTTGCCAAATACATAATGCTATCTCTGGTTTTATAGCTGGTACTTTTATCCAGCACCAATAATGCCGCTCCCAATTTTCGACACGAAAGATACAGATAATCTGTGGTGTGGTCACAAAAATCTTGCACACGACTCTTTAGTTTGCTCCTTACTACCCGTGAGTGATTGAAAAATTTGCAAAATAAATTTAAAGCTAAATATATAAACATGTTATTTCATATGGAATGTTTAATATTGCACCTGCTATATTGAATGTACAAAAAAATTGGCCATTTTAGGAATTATTCAATCTGAATGAAATATGACTTCAGTTAATTTTAGAAAGCAAGGAACAACCCTAGCAATTACCTCCTTAATAATTAGAAACAGAAGTTTCACATAAAAAAACAAAATAAAGATTTACAACCTTATTAATACTTGGCTGTGTTTGCTTTGTTGAAAAAGACCATATCTGGGCTGGAGAGATAACTCAGTGGCATAAGGGCCTGCCTGGCAAGTGCAAGGTCCCGAGTTCAATCCACAGTACCAAAAGAAAACAAAAAACAAAAAACTGAAAAACAAGCCCTCCCAAAAAACCAAAAAAAAAAAAACCTGTAGCTTATTTATTCTTAGAAAAGTCAGTTTCTAGTAATTTTGCCAAATATGTTCATGGGGCTGGTGAGATGGCTCAGTGGTCTAATGCACCTACTTAGAACAAGCTTAGAAAAGCACAGGGACCGTGGTTCAATCCCCCAGCACCACAT
>NDGM011250243.1:0-11353 GCA_002564305.1 Octomys mimax
CCTGTACTTTGCCAAGCTTGTTCCAATAGGTGCTTTAGACCACTGAGCCATCTCGCCAGCCCTCAAAGATGTTTCAACAGAATAATAGTTTCAAAATTTCCTGGGTGCTCTGGTCGGCCAACGCCTGACTGAATCTACATATGGATATTTCCTGGCTTTTGTTCTACCACTTCTATAAGTTGGAATACTTCTGTGTTTCAGTGTGATAAACTAGATATCCTCCCAATTTAACCAAATGGTGAATAAACTAATTTTTCTGTTTTGGGGGCTTTTCTCATAATCATGATGGCCCATGGATAAATGAATCCAGACAATTGGTGTCCAAATTCAGGCTGTGCTAGGGCCACCTGGTAATTTTACCACTTGCTGAGATGATGTGAGTTTGTGAAAAATTAATTAATCTCTATGGGTTTTTTATTTTCTCACCTATTACAACTGGAATAATAATTGTGATAGCTTCATGGAACAGTAGTGAGGATTTAATTATATAGTATATGATGTTTATCTAGGTATAGCCTAAGGCCTGAGTCTTGGTTTGTGTCCAATAAATTGTAGCTATTTTTCTTCTAAAAGGAAACTAAATTTCATCTGTAGGCAGTGAGGGATTGTTGTTTAAATTGGATTGTTGATAAGGGAAATGGCTTGATCAAATATGTATTTTAGAAAGACCACCCTGATTTAAGAAGCTCAAGGGCCTGAGTTCAATCCCCGGTTCCGCCAAAAAAAAAAAAAAAAACAAAAACAATTTAGGAAGTTAGAAAATAGAGACAGAATACAATGTGTACTAGTGCAGGAAAAGGATAGCAAAGACTATACAACTGGAGAAAGGGAAGAGGAGACTCTGAGGGGACAGTGTTCAATGGAATTTGAGAAAATATTCTCTTAGTTCTTCAATTTCAGAAGTATATGCAGATAGATAACTCAAAGATGCAACCAAAGATGATTAAAAGTGATTGAAAGGAATGGTGATATTTTCAACTGAAGTAGAGATTTTCAGAGGATTGCTATGATTTTTGTGAAAGTAAGATTTCAGGAAATTACTGAGTTTGAGCAAATTATTGTTTCTGTAATATCTGTCGATCTATTAAGGGGTTGATTTAGCAAGCAGATGGCAATAGGTAGTAGCTAATATAATTGTTGATAAAATCCTGGTAGATGATGTTATCTAAAGGGCATATGCAAAATCAAAAGAGGATTAGAAATAGAATAACAAGTACACTATCTTTTAAAGCCTAGATAGATGAAAAGAAACAAATTAAAAAGTACAAAGGTACAGAGAAATAAGATTAGTAATGGATGTCATCTAAACTAAAGAATGAACATTACTAAGAGGAAGAAGTGGGGAAATAGTTTCAAATGTAGCTAATAGGACCAACAACATTAGAAATTGGGAAGACATTGGGAACTTTTACTAGACATATTTTACTGGAGAGATGAGGACAAAGCCAGAATGGCAGCTTACATGGCCTTGACCTCTTTAGCTAACCTGCTTTCCAATTAGTACATGGGATGTGATTGTCCAAGACATTGTGAGCCATTAATTTCAAAGAAAGAGTTAAGACCTGGGTTTTGTATCAACTTCTAGCCAAGTGGCTGGCTGCTCACAAAGAATAGCTGTATCACAGGTAGTAAAGTCTGTGGTGCCCTCTGATGATCCTTGTAGTGACTCAGTCACTGTAGAGATACAGTCTAAGAAAACAAACATTTAGGGATTTGAGGAGAGAAAATCAATCTTTTACATTTGTGATTCAATCAAATCAGAAACTCTTTGGTTATCCACTTTAAAATTTAATCACAGGTTAATGAATGCTACTTTTCTTTAATGAAATGCAGTTAACATTTTCATTTCTGAATAACCTTCCCTAGGAAAGCTAAGTTTCCTCTTAACATATTAACTCAGTAGAAATTCATGTGTAGCACAAAGTAGTTTCTTTTAAATGATACAGTTTTCACAGTACCTACATGCCTACATGAAAGGGCAGTCTTCTTACGCCTCTCCATCATTCTGCTCTGATTTCTTTCATTCATATTAGAACACAACTCCTGTTTTTCCCATCTTCAGAATATATTCAATAATATATACAGAAGAAAAAAATCTTTCTAAAGCCACTTCTGTCTTTTCCTAAAAAGGAAACCACGTTGTAAAGGAGTATTGTGTAGAGGACTTAAATATGTTCATTACAATGGACTCCAGATGTCATCTTCATAATTCCTTTCTGAAAAGCATAAAACCACCCAATTCTAACACTTGTCTGGAAACCCCCAAGCAGAGAGGAAATTGGCTAGCAGATATGCAGATGTGGGGCCTCTTTTACCTAACTGCTGAGGTCTGGGATGGATCTTAATCACAGAGGAAGTTTGTGAGCAATAAAAGAGGCCTCTGTGGATACTCTTCAGGTCCCAAAGCTCATTTTATCCTAAGAATATAGGACGCTTGTGTCTGTGTGTTCACAAGCAATAAAGCAGTCAAATTCTTCCCAAGTCACTAAAAAGGCACACTAAAAATGATGCCTTCCTCAGCACTTCTTTTCAAATGGTTCAAGAAGAAAAACCATGGCTTTTTTCCTAATACCCACATTCTATTTTCAAATCTGCCCAAAATAGTGGCTTTAATTCACAAGCTTTAGACAAAAGGGGAAAATGCACCCAAGGGGACAATTTGATTTTCTGCTAATCTTAACATTTTATAAAAATAAATTTATTTCAAAAATGATGATCTTACATAGAAATCCATCTGATTGGGATGCCCAAGCTTTTTGCTTTGTTTGCTGAGTTTTTCTGTATTTTTCCTAACTGGGATAGATGTCTGCCACCAAAATAGCCCCATGTTCTTGATTCCTTGTGAGCAAAGAAGCATCTTTCCAGGCCAACTCTTGAATGCCAAAAAGGAGGCATGAAAATTACAAATGAGTTGAGCATTGATTATTGCTAGTCCTTTCATTAGAAACTTTGGTGTATTTAGTGACAATATAAAACATTTGTAATAGGAACCTACTACTGAACCCTTAATTAGTGTCGCTTGTCCGTAGTGCATGATATATACAAGGTTAGAAAATTGCTGTTATTTACTGGTTAACTGGGACAGTGAAAGGCTTTAGGCTTTGCCTTTGACTAGTAGTCAATGGAATAATTGAAGAAATTGGCTCCCTGAAGATTATCATTGCCATTGGGAAATAAGAAGAAGCAAATAATAGAGACAGTTAAACTGGTGTGTGTGTGTGTGTGTGTGTGTGTGTGTGTGTTTGTGTATGTGTAGCACACAACTCTTTTAAACTTTGGCAGGAATGATCTTTCCTGTGGCCCACACCCCAGGGAATCCTGTGTTTTTCCAAGAGGTGTCTCCTCAGTATGTCTCTGCTGGTTGCCAGTAGGACTCTCTCAAGTGTAATCTCAAACCTGTGTGGGTATCAGTCTCAATTTCTCTTCTACAGTGTTCCTTGCCCTCTACTTTGCTGGGCATACAGTTTACCAGCTGAGTTCCAGGACTCAGGCTTTTCACAAGTTTCTGAATGGGACCCTGTGCCAAGAGAGTGTTCTTGTGAAAGGATAACACTTCATAGCTGATGAGCAGTCTTTCCCAAGATCATAAATGACTCAATTGCTACTTTGCTACTGAGAAGTTAATGCAGGACAACTTTCACTCACATTAAACACAGGATGCTCTTACAGCACTGTTGACCTTAGCAATGGCACTTGTTCATCTGCTTTCCATATGTGCATCTGCATTTTGCCTATAGCATCAGAGGGTAGAAAGGGTAGTAAATACTGCCACTTTTAAATGCTATTCCTCACTGCTGGTGTGAAAAACCATCACCCTACCTTTTTGCACACATCTATGCATATGGCCTCTGAGGACCTTTGAGGCCATTGCTTTTCACACACGTAGGATCCTCTTGTTGTCTACCCATTCCTCTGATTGATGTGATGTCATATTTTCTAAGACTAGTCTTTAGCTATACCAGTTGAGAGACAAATATTCCTCAAATGAGTAGAACTACAGAGGCAAGAAGATTTTCATCATTTCATTACAAACAGGTTCCAAAGAATATGACATTTTGAATAACAGCTTTGCTACATTTTTCTCATGAAAACCTATATAAAATTAGTTAAGAACAACATATTTGGGCTGCGTAGATATCTCAGTAGAATAAGTGCTTGCCTGGCAAGCGCAGGGTCCTGAGTTTAATATCCAGTACAGCCAAAAAAAAAAAAGAGAGAGAAAAGAACAACATATTTGACAACTAAGTACAAAAAGAGATGTTTTCTGAACACTAAGAAGAACCTCCACAGAGATTAGACAAAAAAGTGTTACATATGCTTTATTTATTTATTTATTTAGTTATAATGTATTTAGTATAAGTTCTAACTGCACAGCTTGGACTCATACTGATGCTTATGCTTTCTGCTTCCCCAGAGCTGGGATTATAGACATGTGCCACCATGCCCAGTCTTGGTGGCCAGCTCAGTGTGCCTGGGGGTGGGATCAGAGTGGCACATGGTGCCAGGGATTAAACCCCTGTCCCCGTGCTTTCCTAAGCAAGTGCTTAGTCCACTGCTATCTCACTGGCCCTGTGTGTTGCTTTTTGACCTGTAGTTGCAAATCTTCATTGGCTAGTAAATTTCTATGTTTACTTGGGACCACAGCTTTTATTATTATTATCTTTAATGGCTTGTGTTTAGATGTCCTCCAAAAGTCTCAAGTGCATGTAAATGTGACTTTTGAAGGTGGCTGGATATAGGACAAGTGACTTTGAATTAGGGGTATATGATAACCGAATTAGTCCACTTACTGATTTAGCACAGTTCTGGGTAAGGAATAGTGTAAAAGGGCTGCTGAGTCCTATAGATTCAAAGGATCCAGTCAAAGATCAAAGGCCCAGACCTCTCTGTAGCACCTGGTAGGAATCTGTATCAGGAGACTAAAGAGTCTGCTCTGGAAGCTCACAGATGATGTCCAAGGTAGAGAAAGCGACTAGTACAAACAGAAGCAAGCCTTTTTTTTCCATTTCCCTTTTATTCCATTCAAGTTTCAAGCTTATTAGTTGGGGCCACTCACATCTAAGCTGTCTTCTATCTTCAGTTAATCCCTTCAGCCACAAGCAGAACAATGATGCTCCAATTTAGTTGAGCATTTCGTACCCAAGTTAGCACAATCAGTTAGCTGTCACTCTTTTGTAGTTCATTTTTAAATCAATTATTTAGACAAAAGAACCACAGAATTTTTCAGTTTTCTTGAGTGAAGAGGTTTTTTTGTTGTTGTTGGAAGAACCCAGGACAGGGCCAGGTAAGGGCACTTCCTACAGTGAGAGAAGGGTCTCTCAGTGGGAGCAGCAACAGGGGCAGATGTTTGTGTTCTACTGGAAAATGTGGCAGAAGTGCTATTGTGAGAGAACCCAAGGGCTGATCACAGTGGTGGGATGAGGAGAGGATTAACTTGGAGGCTTCTGTGAATGAAGAGTTAAGAATTTGAACAAATTGTTACCACTAATACTACACTTTGTTGCCCCAGACAGTTTTTATAAGCAAAAGATAATTTTTAAATAAGAAATCAGAAGATCATTTATTTTTATGTGATAATATTTGGAGGTCAACTTTAAAATGGGAATATCTATCTATGTATCTATCTATCATCTATCTATCTATCTCTCTATATATATTTCCACTGGCCTAAATGCAAATTATTTAATAATTATTTAAATGTTACTTACATATTATGTTACATATGGCCTGATAAACATTACAGATATAATTTTGAACAACAAAAAATAGGGCCCAGCACTTAGGCACTTAGAGTAACTGAGCAAGTTGGCATTAAAGAAGTAAATAGATAAGCATTACTACACATTTTAATATATTATAAGAAGAAGATGTCCTTTTAGGAGATAATGATGAGAGGAACCTTGCTTTATATATGAAGGAGAGATATTTCTTGAAAGATGAAAAACAATACGAAAAGGCAGAAGTAAAGAAATGTTAGCATAATAAATAGCAGAGAAGCAGCTTCGAATTGGGTCCCTTTACAAACAGTGAAACTTAAATAGACAAAAGAATGGTATAAAATGAGTTTGGAAAAGTCTGCAGAAACTCACTCATGTAAGGATTTGTAGGAATATGAATTTCATCGTAGATGAAATGACAAGGCACTGGGAAATTTTCCATAGGAGAAGATATAATGCGATGTACAGTGTTAGAAGATCACTGTGTGAGAAATGTAGGTGGTGACAGTGGAGATCAGCAGACAATGTGTGTATATGTGTGCACATGGGTGGGTGTGTATGCTGCATAGATGCAGGTGAGAATGATAAAAACTTGCACTAAGATAGTAACAGTGGTCCAGAGAGAAGTTTGGCAGTTTTAGGAGTTGAATTGGCAGGGATTGCTCATGAACTGGCTGTGTTCATTCATTCACTTTTCTAACATTTATTTTTGTGCTTCCTCTTTTGTAGTCAGTGTTACAGATGTTGAGGTTAGAGCAGTGAACAGTGTGTAATCCTTACCTTCAGAGCATCTAAAGTCTAATGGGAAGACACAGTTTACAAACAAGGAAAATGTAATCTGCCCAATGATAGGACATTAGCAATAATAAAGACTCATACTATGTAAGGGAAATAGTAGAATACGTTTTCAGTTTCTGTTTTATAAAGAATATTTCAGGAATACCCTCTAATAAAGTCATAATTGATCAGACACTTGAAGAGAACATGGGAGCAATCCATATGTCTATATGGGGGAAATATTATAGTTAAAACATCAGAAAGTGGGTAATTCAGAAACAGTGGTCCAATGCGTCCATGGGAAAGCCAATGCATCTAGAATAGAATGGGTGAGAGGAGAGCTCGATGAGCCTTTGTCTGCAGTGGCATAGCTCATGATCTTCGGGACTACTGTTAGAAGTACTGGTTTAAAAAAACATATGGGAAGGCTTTGAGGGTTTTTTTTTTTAGTAGAAGAGTCATATATTCTGTCATACTGTAGTGGAAATATTCTGGCTTATGTATTGATATTATACAGTGGGTAGGCTAGAGAGAAAACGTAGAGACCATTTAGAAGCTTGTTCTGGTAGTCTATGGCAGAGACAATGTTTGTTTAGACTAAGGTGACAGTAGTGAAGATACTACAAAGTGATAGGAATCTTTATAAAGTTTGAATTTAAAGTTGGGTAAAATTTCTGATTAATTTCTCATAGGCTATGATAAAAAGAAAGCAGATCTGGATGATCATACTGCCTGAGTAACTGCAATAAAGTAAAATATTGATAAGAGGGAGAAGTGGTTTCATTTGAGAAGTTTTTATATTTGAAAGGTTAGGTTAAAAGGAAGAATTCAGTATCTTTCCTGTGTTTGTTTGAGTAATTGAGTGGATGGAGGTGCAATTTCCTTAGGTGGGAAACATAATTGTCTTTAACACATTTGTCTGTTTCAACGTTTTTATTTTGACAGATGAGCAACTGAACCCTTGAGATTAGAGCCTCTTATGTAAGTACTGCAAAAACTTGGATAAGGTTGGAGACCTAATGGAAAAGTCAGAATTCTTGCTACTTTTCTCCCTGATTTTCAATTTTTTTAAATCTGAAATTTGAAGCTAACATGCTTTCTAATGACAGGCTTTCCTGTTGAACCTTCTTCTATACGTCATGCTAGAGTTGACGCCTACAATAACACCCCTTCTTAAAGATCTATTACTTTTTCTTTTATCTGTATTTTTTTATGGAAGCACTACAGGGTGTTCAGGGGCTCACTACTAGATCAGATTCATAGTGATCCGCCTGTTTACAGCCTCCTAAATTCTGGGATTACAAGCATGCACCACCACGCCCAGTCTCAATTGCTGTCTCAGCGTGCCCCAGGGGCCGGGCTGGCACTGCAGACCCAGGGATCTATCCCCTGGCCCCTGTGCCTGCTTTCAGGCAGTTTAATCCACTGAGCTATTTTACTGGCCCTAAAGATCTATTATTTTTCTACATCATCCATAACCTTGGTTCCTACTAGTATCACTGTGGTAGCACAGTGTGGTTCCACACCTTATCTACTGTGGATTGTTTAAAGGATTGCCCCTGAATCAGAAGGAAGGGCGAAGCTTTCTTAGACTATTTATAAAAAACTTTTTAAACATATAAATTAGAGGATGATTATTCCCTTTAGAAGAAAAAATTTACACTATCAGAAGATTGACTGTAATTTTGCTTTAAATAGAAATCTGTCTAGTGCATTGAAGCATTTTTTTATGATCATTAATTACTTGACAGGCTGGGGTTGAAGGAACAGTGATTTAAAGTTAAAGCATCAGGAAACACTTCCAGTTAAATTCCCTTTCTGTGGACAAAGAGCCTGAGCTGTATAAATATCTTTCATTTCCAAACAGTGAATTTTTAGCTATCCAATTGGTTAGCACCTAGTATCAATATTGGAGGAATGATGCCAAATAAAATGGCAGTGCTTGCAATTGTGAGTTCATCCTAGGTTCAACCTATATTTTATAAGCTTCTATTTATAGATCATATTAAATATGAAATAAATTAATAAAAAGCATTGGACATATGAAATATTTAGTAGCATGTATTTTTGTGTACAACATAATACGTCACCAAATACATGTGGACAGAACCACAGATTGGTGATGATGCAGAATAAGAATCAACAAAATTACATCTGTTGCTGATGGGTTCATTAGGAGTAGGTTGAACATCAACCAAATTAATAAGTTTCTGCCATGTAGAAGAATAAGAGGAAAACAAAGTTGTATAGTAGTTTATGGGAACCTAAATTCAAAGTCAGATAATCCACCCAGCACATTTGACCAGCCTATATTTATTCTGTGATGTTTAAAGTGATAAATGGCTATAACCAGATTCATGCTAGACAGCATTCTATTTTTAATTTTTAAAAATTTTTGTTTCATTTTATGTATTTGGTATAGGACCTCACTACACAGCTCAGACTCATAGTCATCCTTCTGTTTTCAACCTCCCTTGCGCTGGGATTACAGGCATGTGCCACCAAGCCCGGATTCGGTTGCTAGCTCAGTGAGTCCTGGGAGCAGGGCCAGCAGGGCATGTGGGACCAGAGCTCAAATTCTGGTCCCTGAGCTTGCCAAAGGAGGCGCTTAGTCCACTGAGGTATCTTGCTGGCCCTAGGTAGAATTTTAAAAAGCCGAATTAAACTACACCTGCTTGCAAAAAGGAAAATAAAGAAGAAAAAGAGCAAAAAAGATAAGTGATTAGCTCTTGAATACATGTAGGTGTTAAAAGTTGTAGAACATCCAATTCATTTTGTCAGGCATGAAGATGACTACCTATACAATCTTATGCTTATTATATTCTGAATTAATGTGTCTGACAACTAAATGAATGTGCTAATATGTATATAGACTTATATAGTCTGTAGGAAACAATGAACATTTTATTCTGTTCATAAAGCTGTATAAATTATACATATGGTAACTTACTTTTGTCAACTTTGGATTAAATTCCTTACATTTAACACTTCAAATTAAATTCTAGTCTAATTTGAGCTTTTCTTACTGACTAGATCACCTTTTGTTGTACTTTTGGATTTTCTTGGTTTGATGCCAATTTAAGAATTTAAGGACCTGGGCCAGGGAATTAGCTCAAAGGTGTAAGTGTGTAAGTCCCTGGCTGGAAAGTTACAAGGTCCTGAGTTCTATCCATGGAACAGAGAGAGAGAGAGAGAGAGAGAGAGAGAGAAAGAGAGAGACAGAGAGACAGAGAGACAGAGAGAGACAGAGACAGAGAATTTAGGGACCTGTTTAATTTAGTGTAAAGGATATTTTACATACATATGTAGATAGATATAGCTATCTAGGTAGATGTATAAACATCTATTTATATCTATATCTACATCTGTATCAATATCTATGTCTATATCTTTTTTCTATTTTTTGACTTGGCCTAAGCCTAACCATGAGAGCTAGATATCCATGGAGGGTTGTGCAGACATATTAATTTTCCCAGAAGTGTCCTGGGTTATGTCCATTTTCCTAATGTATTAATAGTATCTTTTTTTCTTATAAAAGTATCCTGGCTTAGAAAATAAAATTTTATTTGACCTACATATTAGCTCTATAGGAAATTTTGATCCAACTATCATAGAGTGACCCTAGAGGGAACTCAGTTAACTCTCCTGCTTCCTCATGAAGTCTGGGACACAGCGCTGTCTTGACCTTATTCCTTCCTGCCACCAGTGGAGAGATGGTATCCACTTACACTTCAGCTAACGCACTTTGCAAGAGAACAATCTAGTCAAGTTGTCCTGCCTCATGGTGATCTAGGAGAATGTAGATAGCATAGAAAAGCTTGAGGAATGGATCAATAGCATATATTCTATTTTATTTCTCAAAAATTAATTGTTTTATTTTAAATTTGACAGGTAATGGGATAGTTACTGATTTTTTAAGAAGTTAAATTCATTGGTAGATTTTATTTTATTTTATTTATTTATTTTTGGGTTCCAGTAAGATTTTTTATTGAACACAGTCTTATGTTTCAGGAGGAAAATGCTTGAAAACAGCTAGTATAGGTCTTATTTGAAACCTCCCTCAACCCTTGCAGTTTGTGATCCAACATTTTTTAAATTCTATAATTATTGTAATACAGAACAGGTGTGTAAGGTACCTGTCACCTGTAAGGTACCTGTACCTTACATACAGGTATGAGTACAAGATCGTACCTGTATGTAAATGTTTCACAATAAGCCTAACTAGGAGACCTACAATACGCTTAACTAGCAGTCTTACTGAGGGCTCCATTTTAAACATAAGGTAAAAACTAAATTTAGCCTTGAATTTCTTAAAATTGCTCTTTTGTAGTTATCCTGTTATTAAGATATAATTTACATAACATAAAATTTATGGTCTTTAAAACGTAAAACTCAAAGTTTTTAGTATATTACCAGAGTTATGGAATAATCACATGCATCCTGTGATGTGTATGCATCAGTGATACATTGTTTTTTTTTTTTTTTTTTTTTTTGCGGAACCGAGGACTGAACTCAGGCCCTTGCGCTTGCCAGGGAAGCACATATTCCACTGAGCCATCTCCCTGGCCCCTAGTGATACATTCTTGAGTATCCATGTACACAACATGTATGTACCCATTCTCCCTAGGCTACCACTAATCTACTTTGGTCTCCATAGGTTTACCAAGTGTGAACATTTCATAGAGAAACAGTCATACAATATGCGGTCAGTGCAAGAGGTACAGTATCTTCAAATTTACTCCATGTCATAGTGCATATCTGAACTTTACTAATTTTTATGACAGGATCATATTACATTGTATCATGTCCACATCTTGTACAGCAATTAACCACTAGGAAGAATGTATGCAATGTGTTAA
>NDGM011250248.1:0-15584 GCA_002564305.1 Octomys mimax
CTCAGGCCCTTGTGCTTGCCAGGGAAGCACTTATTCCACTGAGCCATCTCCCCAGCCCCAGGCCCATATTATTTTTATATCATTTTTTTTTTTTACTCCTTTTTCGCATTGATTCCTATTAGCCTCATGCTGTTCATCATTGCATCGTCTCGCAGATATGGAGTTATTTCTTGGATCTTAGTTGTTTTTTAAGAGATCTTTCTTTACCTTTTCACCAGCTGCAGCAGTGTCTTCAAGGTCTGAAACTCTATCTTCACTTTTGTTCAGACAGTTTTGCCAACTTTTAATTGAATTTTTAATCTCCTGAATATCTGTTTGAATCTGCTTCATGGATGTCTTTCTTTTTTCATTCATTTTAAGGAGAAAAAAAAGATAAAATAGAAAGGAAACAGTTTCAAAACAGGATAGTAGGATGGTTACAATAATTAATATATTGCATATTGTTGTCTTCTTAGTAGTTATTCAGAGCACAAGAGGCAGACATGACATCTTGTCTAAACAAAATTAGTGCTAGCCTTTCTTCTAAGTGAACTAAGGGAAAATAACTGTATATCTATCCTAACTGACTTGTGTATACATATATATTTTTCCACAACAAAACAGTCCTTTACACTTTTTCAAAATTTGTAACACGTGACACTAGGTTGCCTAACGACTAATAGCTGACCTTAACCAGACAGGCTGTTTATATCAGGAGTGAGGTAGCTTGTTTGTTTTAGGCACTGGGCCTAGTCTCTTTCTTTTCTATATTGTTCATTCAAATCTTTTATCGTTTTGTATTCTCCTCTACTTTTTATGAGTATCTTCTTTAGTAATACTTAGTACTTCTTTCATTATACTTATCTTTTTTTTTTAACTTGGGAGATTATTTCTGATCTTATTTCTTCTATACCATTCTGCAGTTGTTTCTGTACTTCAGATGCTATTCTTTCAGAGATTTCAGGTGTGTAATTTCCATTTTTTTCTATACTAGCATCTCCTGTGTTTGTTCTGGGTGGGCTTGGGACCTGAGATTACATTTTGCTCCTTCTTTTTGTCATTTTATATTTCAGAGAGAACTGTTTATTTTTGTGATATTTTTGTGAATGTTTGATAGTATTTAGCTGTATCACTGTGACCAGAGTCACGTTGAATAGAGTCCATTCTTTAGTTATCTCTTCTGTGTTAGTGATTTATTGTTTGTTTGTTTGTGTCCCAAGATTTTACCCACTGTATTGATTGAGAGTGAGATATTGTTTTCTGTTTGACACTGTCCTCTGTCCTTCAGTGTAGGGCTTTGCTGAGGTTATTATCCAAGTACATTATGATATTATTACCCAAGAGAGATCATGTGATTAAGACAGATACAGTTTTCTCTTTATAACAATACAAGTAGCAACACTAGTAATGGGTAATGAGATTTAGTAATTGACAAACTTTTGTAACTAATGGCTTTGTACTTTAGATCATAAGAGCAAAAATTATGACTGTGTGGCTAAGTAGATGTTAAATTGGGAATTTATATTTAAATTAGTTACCCTAAGTTCTGTCTGGTCACCTCCCCTTGATGTACCTGGAGTCTTCCAGGCAGATTAGTTTACCCCAGTTACCTGTTGCCACCTCTGTCTCCAGAGGAGATCTGGGTCTAAATCTGGGGCCCACTGGGTCGAGCAGTATGCCTCAGCTAACCAGGTCAGGATCTGAGCTCAAACTTGACCAGTTCATCCTGACTTGTGTCTGATTGTTGTGCATGGCTTCTTCCTAAGTGACCTGTGGAAGTGAACTCACTGCATCTGGATGGATAGATGTTCTTTTCCTCGTTTAGCTCACTGGGTCTCACCCCTAGCCTTTCACCAGGGAGATCGACTGCAGGGTCCCAAACTGAGCCTTTCTGCTGAAGCTTCTGGGAACCAGTCCCAAACCAGGCCTCTCCACTGGGGTTGTTCTGGTACCTGCCTATCACCCCCCAAAAAACTGAAGTTCTTTTGTGTAAGTGGTGGGGTCTATCTTGAAGGAGCCCAGTCTTTTTTTGATCTGGGAGATGTCCACAAGGGACCAGGTTCATAGACACTAAACACTCAGTGCCTGCCACCTGATGCAAGGCAAAAAGCCCAGAGGTGGAGATTTGGGAGTAAATTTTGTTTTGAGCAGGTGTGGGAGGAGGGAGGGGACTAGTTGGGGAAGGTGGGGAAACAGGACTACAGGGGGAGTCAGATGAGGAGGGCTGTGTAAGAGGAATAGGAGAAGAAGAAGGGGCCAGGGAGGGCTCAAATGGTGGAAGAGAAGGAGCAGAGGAGGGTGTAGTTGGCCCCTGGTATGGAACAGGGAGGGTAGCTGCCTCTGGGAAGGGATTGCTGGGTAGCTGATGTTTGCATTGATGTAGAAGGGGGTTGTGCAGTTTAGGAAAACATGTTGCAGAAGGGAGGTCTACTAAGTTAAAAGTTTTAGGTTTGGGGGCAAGAAGGAGTTTCTGGGGGTTGCAAGTAAGGCAGAGCTGGGGGAAGTTGCAGAGGGCAAAAAAGGCCTGGATATAGTGTATTTCCATTTCCTTTTGAGGTGACAAAAGTTAAGTAGGTCTTGGAGTGTATAAAAGTTTAGGGTGCCACCTGGCAGCCAGATTATTCAGTTTGTATTGTAGCCAAGTCATCTGGCAAAAGAAGACCAGGTGTTTGACTTTGAGGTCAGAGAAGCCTAAGGGGCCTCTAAGGACAGACTTAAGGCAACCTAGAACAGAAGAATGGTTTTGGGAAGGAATCGAAGAGGAGTTACCCATGGTAGCAGAGAGACAGAGTATGGAGAGAAAAGTTAAAGGAGGCTGAAGGTGACGATCATGTTGAAGGAGTGCCAAAAGGGATGTGGGGCCAAAGCTCTCCAAGCAGGGGTCCCCAGTCAGAGAGGAGGCTGAGTGAAAGGAAGGAGAGGCTCCAGATCTTGATATAACTTTTTAGAAGATGGTTCCAAAGTGAAAGGTCAAACCAAAGGAGCCAAAACCACGTGGCAGCAAACCAGATACATTGACACAAGTAAAGCAGGTTTATTGAAAGCTCGCTTGGAGGGCTGTCTCACAGAGCAAAACAGCCCTAAAAAAGGGGGGATAGGGGATTTTGTAGGGTGCATAGGGGATGGTGTTTGTGGGCTGGAACAGCTTGATGACAGGTGAAGGTCATTTTTCCCTGTTGTTTGGATATGCTTGGGGCCAAGGCGAAGTGAGCTGAGGCTCAGGTACAGAATGGGGCAGGGTTGTAGTTGTGCTCTGGCTCCTACACAATTCCAAGAGGGGAAAGGTTGGGGCAGGGTGCCTGGTAAACCAAGAGGGAGGTTGTCTGGGGCAGGGTGCCAGGGAAACTTTGAGTCCAAGCCTATCATCTGAGAAACCCCTAGCCCATCACCCAGGATGTGTCTTCCTCCAGCATTCCCAAATGTTTTGTGGATTTCCCAAAGCACCATGAGAACTCTGTGATTCAACCCATGCCATGTATGCCATTGTACCAGTGAAAAATTTGAAGAGAATTTCATGGTTTCTGATAATTACAATGGAAAAGTTCTCCCCACACAGTGATCATCCTCCCAGTTTTGGTAGAAGGGTGGCTGATGATGTTGAGATGCAGATGGGTGGAGCTACTTGGTCAAGTAAGGCTCACAGGAGTAACCATAGCAACAAAAATATCCTAATGCCCCCAAGCAAGTCCCCAAGGCAGATCCCTTACATTGTGATTGGGGTTCTGAGCTGGAGAAGGGCAGAGCTGTTCCCTAGAAGTGCTCAGAAGAATGCACTGACTTGAGCAGCAAATGAAGTCTATGAAGAAAATGAACAATCAAATGTGACAGAAGTGTCCCCCAGCTTCCAAGCTTCTGGCTTGACCCACAGAGTCACACTGGAATCCTGAATCAGACCAGAAGCATCGTGGTTTATAAAAATTGACCTTGCTTGGTGCTCTTGGCTGGGCTATTCCTGGGTCTCCTAAGAAAATAGATTTTGTGGAGAGCTGCTTTATATGGAAAGACAAGAGAGTGTCTTTTTTATTTTTGCTTTGTTTCTTTTTCGTGGTACAATGGATTGAGCTCAGGACCTTTTCACTGAGCTTCCACCCCTCAGACTTTTCAATTTTGAAAGCTGTTCACATGAACCTTGAAAATGTGTGATCTTCTCAGTAAAACTCACAATCTTTCATTCTCCCTCTTCAACAATGTTGTGATTAAAGTTTGCATCACTGCTCCACTGTTTTTCAGTATTGCTCTGTGTAGAGCTCTCCAGCAAGGCAGGGAGGTAGAATGGATGGAGTTTCGCCAGGGCTACAGGAATGAAGAAGCCCCTCCTCATCACCCCTCCTCCCTGACTGCTGTTCCTGACTCAGCTTTGTTCCCCCATCCCTGCTTGTGTTTGGCATTGGGCCTTCTACGCCTTCACCCTTCTGTCTGTTGAAAGCACAGCTCCCCTTTAGTGCAGTCAGACTTAAACACATGCAGGTATCCAGCTCCATGTTTAAACTTCCATAGAAGTTGCTGAAACTCCATAGATGTTCCTGAGCCATTTCCTCTCATTCAACACCTCAGGCCCTAATCCGAGATCCCACTCCCTTCTGTTCTTTGCTTACTGTAATTACCTTGGGTTTGCACTGCACATACCCAGGGCATGGGGGCGTGGGATGACCCCTGTGCAGAGCCGCTTCACCCTTCTCCCTCCCCTCCACTTCCCTTCCCACCCACCACCTTAGGATAGGAGATGCTCTACTTACCCAGTATTTTCGTTAGTTTACTCCTTCTTTCACCACACCTGTAGTGTATTGTGAACTGGTGGGCAACTTGCTACACCCAGCTGAATTGAACTAGAATGATTTTGGTGTGGGAGGCACACCTGAGGACTGCTGCCAGCTGACTAGAGAAGTTCTTGAAAGGCTTTTAGGGTTACTGTTTGGAGAAACTGTTAGAGCTGTTGGAAGCAGCTGTTTCTCTTGGGATATTTTTCTAGAGGACCTTGTTATTCTGGCTTTCCTGATGACATTGGCTGTTCTCTTTGATGGAGGAATTCAGGACCTTTGTTGTCACTGAGAATGGCTATTTAATTTGTGGGAGCTCGGGTCCTCATCTTGAGCATTGCTTCCTGTGCCAGAGGGGAAGATTATGCAATTGTCAGCCTATAATCATAGCTGTCACATTGGCTTTCCTGATGTCAGTTCAGCTCTTCTCATCACTGGAGGACCTCAGGACTTCAGTGTTGCTCGGAATGCCTATGGAAACCTTATGGGGAGCTCTGGTTCTTCCCTTGAGCATTACTTCCAGAGCATTACTTCCTTGCTCCCTCAGCCTGATAGCACAGAACCTTCATTCTGCTAGCATAGACATTCTAGCTTTGGCCACTGAATTTTGGTCTTTACCAGCACAGATCCATGAAGCAATTGTGCATGAGCCACTGCTGTGAGCTCTAGACCTCAGTTGGACTTGTGAGAGGCATTGCTGTAAGATCTAGGTTTTCAGATTGACTCATGCAGGATATTAGGGTCCAGGCCCTCAGCAGGATTCTTTGGTATTTAGTGTGTGGACAGATTTCCCACACACTTTATATATGATTCTTTCCATAACTATAAAATAACCTTGTAAAATATGTCCTGTATTGTATTGTTCCCTGTGCAAAAGCAACAACCAAGACAGAATTGGTACTACAAGAACAGGATTGTTATTGTCATGTTGCCTTAATCATATGACATAAGAACCTTTGGAATTAATTTGGAAATGATTTTTTTTTTCCAGAACCGGGGATTGAACACAGACCCTTGCACTTGCCAGGGAAATGCTTATTCTACTGAGCCATCTCCATGGCCCCTTTGGAAACGATTTCAAAGGCTGGCCAAAGAGGCACCCTTTGTATGCTGTAAACTCTGCTGGAGGCAGTAACTTGATACTGCAAAATAAGAGAGCTGATGGAAATGTTGCCAGTAAAGATAGAGCTCAGGAAGCTTCCACTGAGAATTGCATTGGTGGCTGGATCTGGGTAGTATATTGTGCTTTGGCAGTAATTTGGTCTGCATTTCATTTGGATGAATAAATAAAAACTTAATACAGTCTACAATGGGAAAGACAGTATATTCACTGATGAGAGATTTTGGTGAGATTGTCATTGAGAATGACAAGTACAAATCCCAGAGGGATGATTTGAAAGGTAGATTTAGCTCTATCTTTATTGCAAAGATAGAGCTGAGGAGATCTCCATAGCCAAAGACAAGCAGGAATAGAAATGACGGCGTGAGAGCATCATAAGAAGCAGTTGGACTCACCATGTGTAGCCTCCAAATTTCAAAAGTACAAGACAGAATTGATAAGAAATCCACGGAGCACCATGTTTCAGAATGACTACAGTGGTGACACCAACTTAGAGAACATTGAAGTTATAAAGCATTTGTTCCTCAGAATCAGGTTCAGAGTGCACAGCAACTCAGGCAGTTGACCCCTACACTCAAGAGAGAGAAAACCTAGCTAATGCTCCTAACAGCAGACCTTAGCATAATCCACACAATGCTGGCTTTGGGTGCTTGCACAGTACAAGAGTTCTGAGGTTAAGAAGCCTTCCCATTAGATTACAGAAGGCCTGGGAAGCCAGGCAGTGTGCTTCTGAGAGCATGGGAAGTTGTGAGTGACAAGCTTAAAGTGTAGTTGAGTTCCCAGAAGTTTGGAAAAGCCAGAGCTGTGGATGTCCTAAGAAAAGCTGCAAGGAAAAAGTAAAGCATGCATAAGGGAGAATGCATGGGAGCTACTACCAACAGTGCCATAGAGGCAGAGGCACATGGACCTCACTGTTTTCCACATATTTCCTTGGATTTTGAATGTGGAACTATAGGAGTTAATGTTCGCCCTGATGGATTTTGGGCTTACTTTGGTCCTAATGCTTTATATCCCCTTGTTTATACCTTTTGGAATGGCAATGTTTTTCTTGTGCCATTGAAAGTTAGAAGTGTGTAAGTTTTCATTTGTACAGGAGCTCACAGCTAAGAATTTGCACTAGGTTTTGAAGGAGACTTGGGACTTGGAGTTTTCAGCAATACTGACACTGTCAGGAATTTGGTAATTATTGGAAATAGACTAAAATTCCTTTTCATAATATTTTTCGGGGGCAGAATATAGTGGATGGTGTCTAGGTGTCCGCATCAAGATTCATGCTGTCCCTGGGATGCATTCGTGATTAATTCATGTTCCAATGCTGGGATTCTAGGTGTGAGAGCTACATCCACCTTTTTACAGATAACTTAAATGGAACATAAGCAGTGGGGAGAGGTTTGCTTTCTGCTGCTGCCTCTGTGCCTCCCTTTTTGCACTTTTGTTTTACTCTTTCCTATTACCATGATTTTCTGTCCTCTGCCTGTTTCTCTCTGACTTTGATCCAGCCCAGTATGCACTGAAAGCTGCAAAAAAATGTGAGAAAAATAAACATTTGCTTCTTTAATTTGCAGAGATGGGCATTTTGTCCCAGCAAGAGAGAAAGGCAACCAAGACACTACCCCACAACCACAATTCTGTATCCAGAACCACTGTTCTCTTTTTCACTAGAAGCCCCGTTTTCCTTTCTTCCTTTCCTTCTATGATAAAACAGAAAAATAATGTTTAAGAAACAGAGAGTGGGACTGGGGAGATGGCTCAGTGACTTAAGCCAGTTCTGGAAAAATGCAAGGAACTGAATCAGATCTCCAATACTGCATGCTCTGCTGGACCCAGGACCTCAATTTTACTGTGCCACCCCAAAACCAGTATGGTGGTCCCTGATGGTAAGCCCAGTGCTGGGAGGCTCAGACAAGAGGATCAGTATAACTCTGAAATTCATAGTGAGACCTTGTATTACATTAATTAATTAAATAATCAATTTTTGGAAAAAACCAGAAATTTTAAAAAAAATTTTCACCAGCACACTTGGCTAGACAATGTTCGATTTTTAACTTCTCAAATCTAGTTCATTGCAAAATGGTGTCCAACAGTTTGTACTACATAGTGAGCTCAACATCAGACTGAAACATATAGCAAGACTGACCCTGTCTGAGAAAAAAAAAAGAAAGAATAAAAGAAATAAGGAAGGGAAGGAAGGAAGGAGGGAAAGAAGGGAGGGAGGGGTGGAGGGAGACAGGGAGGGAGGGAGGGAGAGAGAGAGAGATAGAGAGAGAGAGAGAGAAGGAAGGAAAGTAAGAAGGAAACCCAACAACCACAATATTGAAAACTTGATGAAATTTATCCCACTTTCTTGGGTACAATTAAAGCTAGGGTCTTGTACAAACTTTTAAGTTTAAATTTCAGCAATTTTGTATTTACTTAAATTTTTGAGATACAGGGGATTGAACTCAGGGCCATCACTCTGAGCTACACCCTCAGCTAAGTGATGAGTTTTTTACATTTTTCTAGTACTAAAAATAGAAGCCCAGGTCTCCCATAGGGTAAACTCTAACACCGAGCTAAATCCCTGGGACTTTTTTTTTTTTTTTTCTTAAGTTGTGAGACAAATTGGTCAAGATAGACATGGTTTTTTTTATCCTCTTGATTTAGACTCCCAAAGTACTTTGCACACTTATTTTGGAATGGAGGATTGAATCCAGGTACCCATGCATGCTAGGCAAGCACTGGAGCACTGAGCTATAACTGCAGCTCAAAACTTTTTAATTTTTTTATTTTTATTTTATATTTTTTTTTTTTGAGACACAGACCAACTGTGTAGTACAGGCTGGCCGAGAACTTGAAGACATAATCCTGTTTCAACCTCCCTAGTTGTAGGATTACAGACTTACACCACCACCCCTGGCTTAATATATACTTAGAGATAAACTCCTGCTAAATTGTCCAGGTTGCATCCTGCAGAGTAGCTGGAATTACAAGCATGCACCACTGAGGTTGGCATACTTTTTAGAAACACAGAGGAGCTCTCAGTAATGCAAATAGATTTTTTTTTAAATACTGTAAAGTTGGTGGCATACGTCTATAACCCCAGTACTTAGAAGGCTGAGGTAGGACTATTGCCTTGAGTTTGAGGCCAACCTCAACTACGGAGTGAGTTCAAGGCCAACCTGCACTATACAGTGAGGCTAACTCAAATTAAAAACAAAACAAAAAACAGCAACAAAAAAAACCATTTAGGAATACAGCCTGGTGGCGCAGCATAAGTGTGGCAAGCATAATATGATGAGTTTGATTCCCAGTATAAAATAAATAAATAAATAAATAAATAATGTGAAGGAGTTTTGTGATACCCACACTGACATAGGCCTTAACATATCTGCTGTGTGGTCATGACATCTCAAGGTAAATGGCTAGAAATGCATCTGGTTGGGGAAGGAGCAAGACAAGGTGGAGTCCGTGGGCATGAACGGTCCCCTGGCCTTGTTCTGTCTTCAAGCCACAAAGTGGAGCCTTCTAACTGCAGCTATTTGCTCTGCCACAGCTGAGAACCTGTGAGTACGGAAGGAGGGCAATAGGCCTGGGCATGTGACGCGCACCCCTGGCCAGCTGTGTACATCTCTTCCTGGTTCTGGGTGCAGTGGCTTCAAGGCAATAACTTGAAACTGCCCAAATACCATCATGCAACTGGGCAACGGCTGCAAACTGGGGACTCTTCAGGAGAGCCAGCTTTCCTGTACTCCACCACAGGAGAGGAAGCGTAGTCTCCAGGTAAGGTTCTTCTCATGCAAGGGCAAAGGCAGCCTGCAAGTGTTGCTATGAGACACGGAGCAGTGGGGTTCGGTACAGCCTGCAGGGAAGTACACTTTACAGTGAGTTTGATCTCATACCTACAGGGCTTGTTACATTCTAGGAAGAGGCTATGCCTCTGTTTCACAGGCTTGCCTCACACTTCTGATGCTCCTGCCTCATCCTCCTAGAGACTGGGATTACAGATGCCCATTGGACCATGAGTTCCCAGGAAGGCACCCAGCTGCAGCAGGGGAAACCCCAGCTAGACCCTGGCCACCTTATGCCAACATTTGTACAGTATCCTCAGGAACTGAGAGCTCTGCAGTTCTCTCTGAGACTCTTGCATGAACTCTGACCTTCACTGGCTCCAGCCCCAACTCCAGATCCTAGCTTATCCTATTGTTTTTTGTTCTTGCTTCTTGTTTCTTTTTAAATGTATTTGATATAGGGTCTCACTGATAAGCAGCTTGGACTTACAGCGATCCTATTGTTTTCAGGCTCCTCAGTGCTGGGATTATAGTAATGCACCACCACGCCTGGTCTAGGAGGCAGGCTCATCGTGCAGAGGCAGGGATGGTGCAGCATGTGATGCTGGGGATCAAACCCTGTCTCTGTTCTTGACTTAGCAGGCCCTTAGTCCACTGAGCTATGTCATCAGCCCTGTTGTTGTTTTCATAGATTGATTGATTGATTGATTTTTAAGACAAGGTGTCTCTACCTAGTAGCTCAGTCTGCCCTTAAACTGACTATGTAGTGCAGGATAGCCTCAAGTTTATGAGTAAAGCAGGGTGTGGTGATACAAGCCTGTAATCCCAGTACTCTGAACTTGAGACAGGAAGATCTCTCTGAGTTGAAGATCAGCGTGGGGGCTACAACAAGGAGCAAAAGGCCAGTTCCAACTTCAAAGTGAGATCCTGAGTTCTGAGATTACAGGCATGAACCACCATCCTCAACTTTGGTTGATTATTTTCTGTTTACTGGCAAGAGTGGATAATATTCTGCCCAATCTCACATGCAATGCTGTCATGCTCCAATGTGAGCGAAACTTAGCAACGGTGAAAGCTCTACCAGTGCGTGAGCATCCAGAAACTTCTTAAATCTTAACTCTCCAAATGGGAGGTTCCATCTTATCTCTGTATTAACCTGTAGAAAGCGGAGAAGCTCTCAGGATTAACTGGATAGTGACTCAGAATCAGCACTTTGATTGGAAGGCACTATCCGAAAAGGAAAAAAGTGTCAGCCCTCAATAAAACCTGTGAGGCTCCATCCAGGAGCCTTGAGCCGCTGCCTAGGTTCCTCGGAAGCTGAGCACCAGACCACACCATCCAGCGCTGGTAGTCACCACCCTCCTGAGCACAGACACCCTGTCTCCCCCCAGCCAGTCTCTCCTGTGATCTGCAGCCTGGAATGCCATCAATTTTCCTTCTCCATAGCTTCAGTTGAAAAAAAGATGAGGTAAGATTTTTGCCTTAAAGTGAACATTTTCATTCAGCTAAAATAGTATGATTTCTACTATAAATTTCTAATTTGGGGTGGGGGTGTTTAAGAAGTCTCACTGCGTAGCTCAGGCTGGTCTTCAATACACTCCACACTGGACTCAAACTCAGAGGAGTGCTTTCCTCAGCCTCCCAAGTGCTGGGATTTCATGTAAGCTCCTCCTTACCTGCCCCTCAAAAACTATCTTAAATTTTTCTACTGTTTTTGGTATAGGAATTTCAACCTAAGGCCTTTGCACTGAGCTGAATTTAGCCTGTTACCATGTTTTCTTTTGAAGCTAATTCTTACTCAGATTTCATGCATTCCAAAGTGAGCTAAAGGTTGTTATCCTCCTGCCACAAAATACCAGATTTTGGAGATTAAATAGGCTGGCTAATGTGGCTGGCATGTGACCACTGCTGGTTTTACATTTTTAGAAGTTTTTAACTAATTTGGCATTCTGCCTAATCTCAGAGCAAATTTTGTTAAATTCCCAACTATTATTGTTGAGGATTTCATGAAAAAATTCCCTCTGAACCACTTTTGGAGGCTGGGGAGATGGTTCGGTAGAATAGGTGCTTCCCTCCCAACACAAGGGCCTGAGTTTAATCCCCAGTTCCACAAAAATAAATAAATAAATAAATAAATAAATAAATAAATATCACTTTTGTCTTAGCTGGATACAAGCTTCATTCTACATTCCAAGCAAATTTATTTTGTCTCACAAAGTCACCAAGTTTCTTGTACCAAACCAAAATTTGTAATCATCTTGGCTTAGCCAAGATGCAGAGGTTGGCCAGATACTTCATGGACTAAAGTGCCCGATTAGGCAGGGGGCACTAACTGGGTTTTGGTCCCAGGTGTGTGGTGCCAGCCCCATTCCAGGGCACTCTGAGAAGACAATTAAGACTGGGCGTAGTGGCATGTGCCTGTAATCCCAGCACTTGGAAGCCCAGGCAGTATCATAGCTATAAGTTTGAGGCTAGCCTAAGCTATATATTAAGTTCAAGACCAATATGAACTACATCATGAAACCTGTTTTAAAAAATAATAATAATAAAGTAAAACAACAAACATGGACCTGCTCATGCCCATGTCTGTATATGGTAAATCTCACCCATGTGAGAAAAAATGTGTGAGAATCCACATTTCAGCATTCTCCATCCTAACTTCAGTGTACTCTATCACATTACCTGTTGTATGAATTCCACAATTGGTCACTAGAAATCGTTTAGTGGTGTGTGAAATGACTGTGACTTAAAAAAGGAAAAAGAGAATTACATAGCTACAGACTTGGTAAATTCTAGTAAACAGATAAATATCAATTGCATCTGTGAGAAATTAAAATTGAGGGTTAATAACCACGGTAAGGACTTGGAGGGAGTAGTGACATTTCAGGGACAGACACACAGTTAGTATTCAGCAAGATGTCGGAAAACATAATATTTTTATGATTTGGTTTATTTTTTGTTCTCAAGACTGTGTGAGCCTTAAAATCAAGATCTGGTAAGGCTGGCTTTGAATTCCCAGTGATCTTCCATCACCACCTCTAATCCAGAGTGATTGGATTAGAGGTGTTAGCCAGAATTAGAGGTATGGCTACCACACCTATTTGACAACAGAGAATTCCCAGGAAAAACAACAGGGTTTGCCTAGGCCAATTCTGGCCTTGGCCTCACATGGCCATGACCTACTGAGAGAGGTCCTAAAAAGTCCTCTGGACTTCTTGAGTGAACTTGGGAAGTCATCTTCCCAAGGTCACACAGCTCCTTGAGGGGAGGCAGCAGGAGAGTCGGTGGGGGAGGAGAAGGCATTTTGCTCCATCCAGTTCCAGTACCCCCAGGCCACCACTGCACTGAGTGCATCAGTCCATCTCTGGTCCTTCCACTTCACTGCACCTCTGGGTGATGGATCCTGCTGGGACACAGAAAGCTGGGTGTCCCAGCAGAGGTCACTCATTCACCTCTGCAGTGTAGGTATGCTGGGAGTTGGGGTGTGTGGGCAGTAACAAAGGGAGCATTTCCCCCTCAGACTCAATAGAGAGACAGGGAAGAGGGCAGAGTAAGGAAGACTGCACAGTTACAGATGCTTGCAAATCTGGGCAGAGACCACACTGCCCTTCACCCCAAATCTTAAATCTGCTCTACAATAACAGAGCATACTTCAAAGAGGAAATGAGGATTGGAAAATATCATGAGCCCGATTCAGCTATGAGGGAAGGTGTGTTGAGAATCTGACCAAAGTCATACAAGAGACGGGTGAAGAGTAGAAGTCAGGTTATCCCTGTTCTCCCAAATTGCACTTTTCAGCACTATGCACTTCTCTACACTGTGTCTACTAATATGTTCTGTTTCATTCAGCCTATTTATCTGCTCTCACATTTTGAAAAATACTTTTCCTACTGTACCTTGACCTTGATATGGAGCCTAAATGATATTGAACTCCAGACCGACTGCCCTCAACCTCGCTGTGGATTGGATCAATGCTGCCCTATAGTGAGTTCCAGGAAGCTTGGAATACACAGCTGAGACTTGGGCTCAGAAAACAAAAAGTCAAAATGCTCTCTCACTGAAGAAAGTTTAGTGATTTGGGATTAGGGTTTTAGAAGTCAATAACTTTTTAAATTAAATATTGTTTTTTTCAGAAAGGGTTCGTTATACAGTTCAGGCTGGGCTTTAACTCACTATCTGGCATAAGACTCCCTCAAATTCACAGTGGTCTTCATGCTTCAGTTTCCCAGTTTGTGGAAATGCAGTTAAATTCCACCAGGCCTTGTTAGCAAGTTAATAACTTTTATTTAACATTTGAAAATAAGGGTGCAGTAGCACACAATGTTGAGTACTTTTCTAACATAGGCCAACGCCTAAATCCATTCCCTATTCCTATGTGGAAAAATGAACATAAAAAGGCTTTAGCCAGGAGTGGTTGTCATGTCTTAGATGGCACCTACTGAGAAAGTGGAGGAGGGATGATAGCAAGTTCCTGCTCAGCATGAGTAACTTATGGAGGTTGAATCTCCACAAAATAAAGAATGGAGATTTCTCTCTGAGCAAAGACCCTGCGTTCAGTTCAAAATTCAGTGACGAAGACAGAGACATCACGCACAATGTTCTATATAGTAAATCAGGTATCATTGTTTTCATTTGTGTTTGTTTGCTTGGGCTTTCTTGAGACAAGTTTTCTCTATTTAGTTTGTGCTGGTCTTGAATGCACTGTGCAGCCCTGGCTGCCCTCAAGCTTTCATTGAACATCTGTCATGGCCTCCTGAGTGCTCAGATTACAGATGTGAACCATCAAGAGCAACTTTATTTTTAACTTTTCTCTCATACTGAGACTGAAACCTGGAACTTTCCACTGCAGTGCATTCCTCAGTTCTTATTAATGTTTGAGACAGGCTCTTGCCATGTTAATAAAATGTCCAGGGGGAACTTAAATTTGAGATCCTCTCAACTCTGCCTTCAACGTTCTTGGATTGTAAGAAGTGTGAGACACCAGTCCAGTTCTCTGTGTAATATTTTAAATTTGGAGTTCCTGGTTTTAGCATTATTCTCCCCTATACTCCCACTCAACATGGTCAGATACCACATAGGGAACAGTTGTGAAAAAGAATCTACATCAGAGTTTGTTTGCCTGTCTGTAAATGACATGCAGAAAATAACCATGACAAATGCTTCTTGTTATGCATAAAGTAACACTTCCCAACATAGAGGCCCATGAGTGCAAGCCCAGCACTCTGAAAGGCTGAAACAGAAAGGTAGGTGAATACTCTCAGTCCACTTGGGCTACATAGGGAGATCCTGTCTCCAAACAAACAAACAGGCAAATGAAATTAAAGTACACATAACCATACTCAATTTGTAGAACTTTCCTAGTCTCTCCCATACTGGTTTATGATCTGAAGGGAGACGGTAGAAGGTTGGGTCATGTGGCATTTCCTTTGCTACTAAACCAGGGCCATGGAGTGATTACTATAAACTTGTCCCACACGGAGCACAGCTGAGCATTCCAACTGCTCAATACACACTTGCAATAAGGACTGAAGTAAAGAGGACCAGAGGTTGAGAGCAAATTGGACCACTATGGACAGGTGCGTATGTATGGGGTTGATCTATGGCTTTGTGGTAATGGGAGACAGAGATATTGGGCAGTATAGTGATAACACTTAATATACAGGCCAGAGTCATTGGTCCAGAGATAGACAGATTTTTTTTTTGCGGGGGAAGGGAGTGGATCTGGCTCAGGATAACTTAAGGGCAGGTCTGGTAAGGCATGAGGATCTGGGGATTGAACCATAGTATTTTGAGCCTGACTGCTTTACTTAAGCAGGCACTTAAAGAACTGTGCTAATGGGCAGTTCCCCAAAATGTTCTCTCTCTCCTATCCCCTCTCCCCCCGCCTCTCTCTCTCCCCTCTCCCCTCTCCTCTCTCTCTCTCTCTCTCTCTCTCTCTCTCTCTCTCTCTCTCTCTCTCTC
>NDGM011250253.1:0-12786 GCA_002564305.1 Octomys mimax
ATTTGATTTGAAACTGTCTAATTGCTATTTGTTTATCAATAAAATTATGAAAAAAAAATCAGAAACCATATGCTTGAAATAAATCTAGGAAGAAATAGGCTTCTTACAAAGCTGAAGCAAATGAGGGTGTGTGGCATGGTGGATTTAATCCTGATCACCTTTTAGAAGAACACAGATGGTCCACTCTTTGTGAGGCTACTCGGGCATTTCCTAGGGATGAATCAGTTTCTGATGCCTGTATTCTACCACAAGAATTGTGCTCCTTCAGGGCTGCTGTGTATTGTGCTCAGTCCAAGGAAGCAGGTGCCTTGCTTGAATTGAGGTGCAACCTGCATTAGCAATTGAAGATCTATGCACAAGAAAATCATGTGTTTATTAAAACTGACTGTAAAATAGTCCTGATGGCAGACTGTCACTTCTTATACTTGGGGTTCAGCAGTCTGTTTATTTAGAAAAGATACTTTTGTTGCTAGCTTGATTTGCTCTTTGGGATTTTTACCGATATATTTGAAATTTAGCCAAGGTAGTAGAGCATTTCAAATTCAACTGGTAGAAAAGCAGCTGGATTACTGCCACAAAAAGCTTTCTGGAAGAGAAGAACAGGGTGAAGGTGAAATGGCCCAAGTAAAGTACATCCAAATCCTGGCATCTTTTACACTGTAATAATTCAGAATACTCATTCCATTGCTGAATAAGCTACTAGAAAAAATCCTGCTCATTTAGGCTTACATTTAGACATTACCCACAAACTTTATTACAACTGAGATTGTGGGAACCTACAAAGGAGGGTGAGAAAAGGGACAGAAAGCTTGCTCTGGACTGAGTTTTCAAAGGAATCAGTATGCTTCTAGGTGAGGGTCCATAGCAAGAGTGTGCTGCACTCCACTTTCATTAAACTTCTACAGCTGTTTTCAAAGCTGTAAGTAACAAGGAAGAAAAATACTGAGCACACACTTTATTAAAATATTTTTCAAGAAACATCAGTTCACCATTACTACCTTTCTAGGTTTTAGTCATGTATTTGCTAATAGAAAAATAACTGCACAAAGAAATTAGTAGTAGAGGTTTATAGGCACATTTGTCAATATGGCAGTTCCTCAACTCCTATAACTTTACTTTCTCTCCTGCCTTTGTGTCAATAAGCTGATGTTAAGAAACAGCATACCTGATAGAGTAGTCAAACTGGAACAGGCATAATCATTATGTATTACGAGGAAACTCGAGTATGCAACTGAAAAATTTCTAATTCTCTAGAAATGGTTACACAGAAGAGTATAGTCACTGAGCTTCAACTCATCTGTTTCATTTACATGTGAGTTATCACTGTAGTGTTGACTAATTTCCATCCATGAAATAAAGCTGCTGGCTCATCTTAGTATATAAAGGACATAATCCAAAAACAAAAGACATTTACTTATATCTCAGTTTAGTTTATTTCTTTTCTTTTTATTTTTTTTTGTGCAGGGTCTCACTATGAAGCTTCAACTCATAGTGATCCTCCTGTTTTCTGCCTCCCCAGTGCTGGGATTACAGGTGTGCGGCACCATGCCCAAACTCCACTGCCTGCTCAGTGTGCCCTAGGATGGGGCTGGCATGGCAGGTAGTGCCAGGGATCGAACCCTGGCCCCTGTGCTTGCCTAAGAAGTGTTTAGTCCGCTGAGCTATCTCGTCAGCCCTTGTTTATTTCATTTTAAAGGACATCTTTTACATGACCCTAAATTAACATTTCCAATTTGTATATTTAATTGAATATATTTAATAGCCAAAAAGTAGAAAAACTCATTGCTAAGCCAATTTTTAAAATTTCACATCAATTTCTTAAAATAATGAATCCCTTTAAAAGTTATATTACATGTGTCACAAGCTATTCCCCTGCCCAAACTAAATTCTCTAAATCATTATCCACAGCTAGGAAAAAGCTTTAAGTTTAATGAATATCAAAATTGAGAATCTAAATTGTATGACTGCTGTCATTTTAAAGATGCTTTTCTATTCTAATCTAAAAAGCAGTGTTTGTATAAACTACTGTGAAAGTCATAATTCCTTCCCTGAGGGCCTGAGTATCAGAGAGATGTCTGTCATAGTAGCAGAGAAATAATAAAATCACGGAAAGAGTAAGTGCATCTGGATTGTTGTAATACTTCATTGTGTAGCACAACATCAAAAAGTCAGTTACATTGAACAATGTATTAGTCACTTTCCACAATTACGTCACAGTAACTTTTGTTATTATGTCAGGTAGATAAATATCCCTGCTTTACAAATATGTGTGGTTCATAAGATCCATGACTTAGATTATTTTGCAAAGATATACATTTATTTATTTATTTATTTAATAAATATGTTCTTATACTTCCTATACATTCCTTAAACTTTATGGTTCTTGTTAGACTTCTTTGTACTGATAGCACTGCCACTGAAAGTGAATTGATCATTTTCTTCATCTTTAATTAACCATAGTCTTATGTGGAAGAAAGATGCATACTTAGAAAACAATGCTGAGTGCCATAATGCTGCCATATACATGTAAGAAGTAGGCCATGGGAAAGGAAGTAACTTTGACTTGGAGAAGACTCAAAAATGCTTTAGGGGTCAGACACCTTCCTACCTTCCTTAATTTGGCTGTGAAAAATGCATAAAGCCTCTTAAAGTTTTTATAGCTATGTGATTGTCATGATACAGATACTGGCTCAAGATGGATAACAGTTTACCTTCTCAAAATTGATTTGAAACATTAAAACAAATATAAAATAAATTTATATATGGACCACTGTGGTCTTATTTCTATTGGATTAGTCAGTTCCTTGCTAATTTTGGTTAGCTATAGTAGATTTGACTCCATCAGTATGGAAATGTGAAGGATTTCTGGAAAATATTTATAGTAGAGGAATAAATGACTACAAAATCCGTAAGAATTACAAAATATAAAACTCTGCACAAGGAGAAGACATGTTGGCAATACAACTAAGTTCCTTTAAAGAAATCTAATGAGACCACGAAGAAGTTGGAAGAGAAAAAGGAAACTGACAATGGACTTTTCTCTTGATTACTAATTATGATGGACTAGAAGGCAGAAACATGCAAAGACCAAGGCAACATGATTACTCACGTACACATACAGACACAGTCACACATACACATGCGCACACCCATACACACCCATACACACACACACACTCACACAAAAACCATGATTTAAAAAAGTGGTCCAAGAGAAGAAAGGCAAAAGGTGAGTAGGAAGAGGAATAAGAAAATAAGAATAAAAGATTTGCCATATACAGGAACCTAACAGCCCTGACTAGGTTGACTGTAAATTGTATGAATTGCAAACATGTGCTAATAAAATAAAAACATTACAGAAAGAAAAAATTCTATTATTTTATTCCCCCCCAAAAAAGAGTTAAATAATCTATAAATGTATTAATGAATATGGAAAAATAACTAGAATTCTGGAATTATATTATATTCAAATCATTCAGCAAAAGAAGTGGTTAAATAAATCACGGTATACTATGGGGTTTATTTAAAATGTTTCATATATATTGAAAAAACATGAGAATGATATTTATAATATAATCTCATGTTTGCAAAATACATACATGTCGGGATAGGACATGGACTTAGTTTCAGTAGATATAAATGAGTAGGCTATCTCTAGGAGCTCAACAGTTTATGCATGAAGAGCAATTACTGGGCCAGTGATACAGCTCAGTGGCATAAGTGCCTGCCTGGCAAATGCAAGATACTGAGTTAAATCCTGGCACCACACACACACACACACACAAAAACAGCAGTTACCTATAAAGAGAGTAACAAAATTGAAAAGAGGCTGGAGGAAAGAGGAGATAGTGAAGAAAAACCATTTTACTTGTATTTTTCCTCAGTTAAATACATTAATGCATTAGAACGTTTGAAAAAATACATAAAGGAATAAACAGTTAATAGAAACCATCCATACTCTTATAACTATGAATGAGCTATAGGATGTAGGTAAGTAAAAAGGGGGAGAAACACATTTTTAGTCAATGAATCTTTGGATATTTAGTAAAACCCAAAAGTTTCCAGAGTTCTACAGTTGCTTTCCAAAGGCATGTTAAATTCACTCATCACTTCCTGTGACGCTTTCTCAGACACAGTTCTCTATGTAAAGGAAATGCATACTTTGCAATGTGATTAGAGATATAATGCCCTAAAGTCAGGAGTCCTCAGGTGTTTGGCAGTTTTAAACATGCCCTTGAATTGAGTTCCAACTACCATGCAAGAACAAGTAATAAAAATATGACCCTTGAAATATTTTATTGATTTCCAGGAATGAAGCCCCTAATGACCACTATGCTTTGCTTGCAACGTGTTTTATAGATGTTTTTATTAAAGTTGATTTAATTTCCCTTAGTTCACGTGTTCTTGCTAATTGCATCATTTGCCTCAGTTCCCAGAAGACAATAAAATAGAGAATATATTATGTACTCTGCAGCAATATACATTAGGGTAAATATATTGACGTGACTCTTTAGCCAGCACATTGTGTAGATCTGATAAAGTGCCATCATAATTACTCAATTAATCCGATGCACTTTATTATATATTCACTAGACCTATTGGTTATGAGAGGTAAAACGATTCATTGTTGTTATTATCGAATTAAAGTCAAATATTCTATGTGCTCTTAGGTATGAAAAGGATGCATTATATTTTTAACCAAAATGATCATAGTTATCTGAAAAGTTCAGCTATCCTTCTGTCAGTGAATGAACTGTCAAGGGGAAGCGAAAGACTGAAAATATCATAGTTCCCTATATTTAATAAAAAAGGATGACTGAAAATTAACATTTCAAAAAACAAGTTTAATCTTATGTAAATTGTCTACAAGGGATAATTACTAATACTTAATACTACGTATTAAGTTTATATTACTTCCTGTATGGTTTTCATTTCTGATTCAGGTATTTTGTTGGTTTATGGACATGAAATGACTAAGAACATAAATCAAAATATCTGAGTACTTTTTGTCATGTTTTCTCAAATGAATTCGACCTGTTTCTTTTCCAGTGTGCACAGTATACTAAACACTGTATGGGAAAGCCTTTATCAGGTACAATCAGAAAAGATAAGAAACTTCCTTTAAAAGTTCACTGCAAGATAAATCTTACATCTTCACATTTTTAAACTTTGAAATGTAATTTTCCTTCTGTATATCATGAGACAAATTCAGGACAGTTTAACGGGATTATTAAACTCAAAACCACCTAAATTTCTTAGTTGAGATTTATGCCAATTTTTGCCAAGCCCTTTGTTCTAGGTTCTTTTGTCCTTCTACATTGTACTATTTTTCTAAAATACAAAATCAATGTTGATTAGTTAAATTCTGAGATGAATCAGAATCTGATTCAGAAAGTGATGTTGGATGAATTGTATACAAAAATTCATAAGAGACAATGTATGGAATGTATAGCAAATGTGAAGGATGTATAGTTGTATGTCAGCCTGGGGAAGAGGCACTGTGTCAGTTCTGTCCTGAGAGGAAAGCTTTTGAGACAGTGAGAATTCCCATGCTAATAAGGAAGTGGTTACTGCTTGTTAAGGTAGAACAGATGGAGAATAGCAAACATACATGTTTGGCCAAAATATAGTGTAATGGAATAGCACATTCCATTAAATCAGGTAACCATGAACTTATTAACATGATAAAATTTTTTAAAAAGGCTTTTAAAGGAGAAACTGGGTAAGTATATAGGCATTTGTAACAGAAATGTCTTCATTTTCTTATTTAGCAAATGATTATTATGTGAATAAATGAATAATACTAGGAGCATAGTATTTTATGCTTTAATGAGCAAAAACCTGTATAATGTCAATATTGGAGAATTATACAAAGGGTACAGAGAAATCTACTAGTCAAAGCTGTGAAGTTATTAAATATGTGGCCACCTAGGAAAACTACTAAAACTTCCCATCAGATATTAATTGTATCCTCAGTACTGAAAACATTAATTCTAAATTTATTTTGCTTATACTACCTTGCATTATGTTGATTTAAGACTATACAATCATATGGAAATGTCCTGAAATAAAATTAGAACATTCCCAGAAAGTAAAGAAAGAAAGAAAAAGAAAAAAATCAGAAAGTAATGGACATTAGAGAGCTACAAAGGAGGGTTCCTTTTAGTCTGGATATACTTCCTGACTTGGGCTCAAAAATCTAAGCATCTGAATTTTCTTCTTAAACTCCAAACTTTAAATCTTTCCCCCTACTTACAATCTGAAGACATGCCATTTTTTAATTAAATGAGTGACTGGTGAATTTTAGCTATATATAATGACAACATTCATTATAGGGAATTTGCACCTATGATATAACGATTCTTTTTCCCCATTTCCTGCCTTCTCCTCAACTCTTCTTCCCCACGCTATTTTCAAAAACTGTGTTTCTATTTTTTTCCTTCTTTAAGAGTTTTCAAGTGGATGATAAATTTATAGAAGACAACAAACATACATTTGAGGTAAAGAGGAGACATCAAATATGGTGAATTTATTTTATATTATCTAAAACATGGAGAGAAATACCTATAGTAACCAACATAAGGTAAAATTTGTTTAGGTTAAAATACAGTTGAAGTTAAATTATAACAATACCACACCCATTCAGAATGACTAAGACATAAAAAATTTGAATAGGGATTAAATGAATACTTTTTTTTTTCTTTTATGCTAGGAATTGTACTTAAAGCCTCCTGAAAGCTAAATATATTCTACCACTGAACTACTAGCACAAAACATACTCAAAGGTGGAAGAAGTGTAAAACACCTTTGCTACCTCATTATTGAATACATTCCTAAGGAAGAGATGTTATTAAATATCCTTTAGAATAATTTAGTATCCTAAAGTAACAATCTGAGGTAATATGAGGGAGAGAAATTACATGTCGTATTTTAAGTTTCACAGAATATGTTTTAGGGTACTGACTGTTTCTAATGTTATTAGAGTAATTAAAAGCTGAGCTAAAATTGTCAATATAAATGAACACAGCATATCCTGAGATAAAATACTCATGGATTTTATTATATTTGCTCTTATAGTTAGCAATTTTCAAAATTCAGCAATTGTCTTCTTGTCATTAGTGTGAATTAACGAGGCTCTACAGTAATAGCAGTTACAATAGTAATTATGGAAAATGAAATTACGTTTCTAAACAAATGGAAGCTTTGATCATATTTATTACTGCATGAAGACTAAATGTCAGAGAAATAAGAATGTATTTTAAAAACTAGCATCAAATTGAAACTCAAGGTAATAGTTTCTAAATTTTATTTTACTTCAAGCTCCATTACTATTTCTCATCCTTATTCTTAGATTTCTTTAGTTCTCCTGATTCTAGACTTCTTGAGAAAGTAGCTGACTCTTTCATTTTAGTATTTCAGAAAACACTGGGTTCTAACATTTTTTTTGCATGAACTTCTCATAATACTTCATATTTTACTCCTCTTGATTCAACACTTCTTGTCTTTCCAAGAATAACAAGTTTTGCCCTTGTTATTGAGCTGTTTCAAAATGTTCTTTTCAATATTTAATTTTATTTTGAAAAGTAAAAGCCAAGCAAGAAAAAATCAGAAACAAAGAAAGGAACAGGGCAATGTACAATAGTACATATTGAAAATTACAGATTTTCAAACCAAGAATAGCTGATTAACAATTGTTGTATATTATATATTTTATTGTCGAATCTGTTGCTCAGATTAGCAGATACAGTTATGTAAGAATGCACATATGGTTGGAAATTACACCTTGCTTTCAAAAAACCCTAAATTTTGTTCTTGTCTTTTTAAACCTTTTTTTAAAGCTTGTTTTAAAGAGGGTATAGCACTAATTGATATGACATTAGAAATGGTATATGTTTAGAAGACTAATATATCAGGTATTCAAGCATGATTTATGTCTAACACATTGCTGTCCTCAATTTAGTTGCTTAGATTGCACCTATCAGCACACAGCGTTAGACAAGGTAAAAATTTTAAACATCAACTGCTATTTTGAAAAGACTGATGGAGATTTTCAATACCATCACCTCAGCCATACTGTATATATACTTGCATGTTTTTCCCCAACCTGCTTTATCTTTTCTCTTTCTTCTTTGTTGTTTAATCCCTAAGTTCCATTTCTTTCAGTTGTACTACACCTGTTATACCTTTCAGGTTTTATTTCGTCTTTCTGGTTCTTACACTAGGGAGACAATATGATATTTACATATGAAACTCCAGAATGCATGGGAAATACCTGAAAAAATCAATAACTGGGACCTTCTTTCACTGAGAAGTTTCTGCACATCAAAAGAAATCCCAAACAGATTTAAAAGACAACTCACAAATTTGAAAAAAATCTTAATCAATAATCACTCAAACAAAGGTCTTCTATCTAGAATAAAGAACTAAAAAATAAAAAATACGGTCCCAAAATTTAAAGACCCAGTTGGAAAATGGGCATATGAGATGAATACACACTTCTCAGAGGAAGAAATCAAGAGGCAAATAAACACATGAAAAATGTTCCACATCACTAGCCATTCAAGAAATGCAAATTAAAATAACATTGAAATACCATTTCACCCCTGAAAGAATGGCTATCATAAAGAAATCAACTAATAATAAATGCTGGAGAGACTGCAGGGAAAAAGGAACCCCTCTCCACTGCTGGTGGGAATGTAGACTGTTACAACTACTATGCAAATCAGTGTGGAGACTTCTCCAAAAACCAGGACTAGAAATCCCACTCAATCTGGAATTTTCCCAGAAGAACTGATAACATTGTACCACAATGATATATGTGCACCCATGTTTATAGAAGCACAATTGGTCATAGCCAAATCTTGGAAACAACCAAAATGCCCATCACCTGAGGAATGGATGAAAAAAGTGTGGTATTTTTATACAATGGAGTATTACTCAGCTATAAAGAAAGACAAACTAGAAGCCTTCATAGGTAAGTGGATGCAACTAGAGATTATACTCATAAGTAACCCATATGTTTCAAAATGTTGCTTTGATACACTCTGGCTTCTCATTACTTCAATGAAAAAATCTTGATAACACAAAAATTGTAAATTCTTCCACTGCAAATGTTATTTGTATAGAAGCAGATAATCGTAGACTACCAAATATTAAAGAAGATCAGTATTACTAAAATGTATTTTATAATAAGACTAACAGCTGGAACTCTATTTCATCATTTAAAATGTAAAAAGCATATGGAATTTTGTTCTATGGAGTTTCATATAGCATTCCTTCATGGCCAAGCAGTTAGAATAGAGTATTAATGTTATGAACCACAGTTTCTAATAAGTACAGTTAGTGCCAACACATGGTAAAGGAAACAATATGATCAAAACATGCCTTCCCCCAACCAGAAATGAGATGGGCTCAATTTAAAGGATAAGAATGATCTATAAGTATTTCATTGCTCATCTTTCAATAAATTATTGGTGAGTTAGGGTTTAAAGATCATGCATTAGTCACTTTCCAGATATAAAACCTGAAGGCGGGTTGAAAGCCATGTAATTTCATGTTTTAATTCAGGCATTCAGCCCAGCAAGTAATATTTGGGCCCCATCAGGATTACAAGGCATTTTTGAAATAATTTTTTTCTATAAATATCACAATTAATTATGTTCTTATAATGAAATCCAAATTATTTGTGATAGGAAATCAAAGACATAAACTCTGCACAGATCCCCACAAGGGTGACAGAGAGACAGACAGAAACTTATAGGAAAGATGACAATATGCTAAGGACCATGACCAATGGGTTATTTTTATTTTACTCTCTCTGAAAGCTGAAGATGACTATCTCTACTGAAACCTATTCAAAGATTTAGACAGAGATAGCACCATCCCTGTGGATGCTTGGCATGACAGGAACTTAGTGTGTATAGGAGAGCATGACCTAGAAAGATGCTAGAGTCCAAGCAGTGGTCAGATCATGAATTCAACACCCAATGTCTTACTTTGTCTTGAACAGTGTTGGTTTGTGTTTATTGTCACAAGGATAATTATTGATGAAGCTTCCTTTCAGTAAAAATTTTGAGATAAATTCTTTAAAAATTCTATTTATTTATGTATGTATTTGGAACAGAGTCTCGCTACAAAGCTCAGACTCATAGTGTTCTTTCTGTCTCAGCCTTCCCAGCACTGAGATTATAGGTATGTGCCAACATGCCCAGTTTCGGTCACCAGCATGGTGTGCCCAGGGTTCTGGGACTGGCACGGCATGGTGTACTGAGGTTCAAATCTGAGTCTTTGGGCTTGCCAGACAGGCACTTAAGACTGCCGAGGTAGCTCCTCAGCCCCATATGACATAAATTTTATGTCCACTCTACCTAAAAGCCATAGTAAAGATTTGCTTGCTTTCATAGATGAAGTAGAAGGTTAAATTCTGTTCTATTTTAATGAGACAGGAGAATAAATTATAGCTTTGAACTTTCAGTACTTTATAGATTAATAGATCAGAAATACACACAGTAATGCATGAGGTTGTGGGAAGTAAACTGTTTTAAAGAAATATGCCAGCTTTGAGCAGCCTACCACACTCTGCACCCCACAAATCAGAGAGGGCTTTATGTAGGATCTGGTATGCAGAGTAACCTTGAGTGAGAGCTTGGCTTGAGTTTACATTCTTTCTCTGTTCTCAGTGGCTCAGGCAGCCTATTTATACATACAAAGATATTTACTATCCTCTTCTGGTGACTTATAATAGGTGTTTAAAAATCAGTATAATATTAAAAGCATAAAATATTACTATTAAAGAGATAGGAATAATGGATCAGTGCTGCTTGTAAATAACACCTTATATAATGTGCAAACATACATTAGTACTTTTCTCTCATTTTCTAATTATATTATTAAAATTTTTATTATTATGTGCTTGGGGTACACAGTGATTATAGGAAGGAATTGGTACATATACATAACACCTCTTAATTCATTCTACATCTTATCACAACCACCATTTTTTTGTACCTATCCCATTTGCAAAACTTCTACCTCACTGTATACTGTCTTTTATTTTTCTCTGATTTATGTATACTTTGCATTTCTCATGTAAGAGAAACTGAAAGTTACACTTGTATGCTTGATTTACTTAGTAGCATGGTTTCAAAGTATATCCATTTTCCTATAAATAACTCAAATTTATCTATCTTTATTACGTAGTAGTACGCCACTGTGTACAAAAATCATCCTTTATCTTTTCTTCTGTCGATAAACATATTGGCTGCTTCCAAGATTTAGCTATTATGAAATGGCCTCCTATAAACATGGATATGTATGTTTTACTGTAATGTGAAGTCTCTGCCACTTGAAAAGATACCTAGAAAGGGAATGGGTGGCTCAAATGGAGTTTCTAGTTTTAGTCTTTCAAGGATCTCCATACTGACTTTCACAGGGTTGTACTACTTTACATGCCCACCAACAACACAGAAGGGTTCTTTTTCTCCTGACGACTTCACCAGTGTTTGTTATTATTTGATTTCTTAATAACAGTCATTCTTTTCAGAATAAGTGAGTATTTTCATTGTTTTTATTTACATTTCTCTAATGATCAGATATGTCAAACATTTTTCATGTATGTATGGGCCATTTATATTTCTTTTGAGAAGTATCTGTTCATTTCAGTTACCCATTTTGAGTTTTTTTTATTTTGAGAAGTTTATATTTTTAGTTCTGTGTACTGCTGAAAAGAATGTGTATTCTATTGCAGCACTGTAGAACACTGTAGATATCCATTAAGCCCATTTCTTTGAGGCATGGTTCAGCTATGATAGCTCCTTGTAAGTATTTGCATAATTCACTTATTTAACAAAGTGATGTATAGATGACTGTGTTGGTGTTTATCTGATTTTTTTTCTGTCCCATAATGTTTGTTTTATGACATCAGAAGCACTGATATTTTATGCATATGTATTTACAACTGTCATTTCTTCCTGTTGCATTGTTCCCTTAACTAATATGTAGTGACCTCCTTGATCTCCTTTGAGTAAAACTGTTACCTCTGCTTGCTTTCCAGGTCCTATGCATGAAATACTGTCTATAGAATCTAGTAAAACATTGGGATTTGTTTATTAATCCAGTCTACATGTCTGTGTCTTTTATTCAGCCATTTGAAGCCACTAACATTGAGCATTATAGGGAAAGGTACTGGCTTTTTCATGTCATTGCAATGCTTTTTTATTGTCATCTTCTTTATTTTTTCTCTTTTTAATATATTCACTCTACCCAACTTTTTGACTTTGTTGGTTTTACTGTCTCTGTCTAGGATATTCTTAAACATCTTAAGTGCTGATTGGATGTTATGAATTATAGTTTTCTTTGTCATGTATTGTCCTTATTCTTCCATTAAATTTAAAAGTGATTTTTAGGATATATTAGTCTTGTTTAGAAGCTGTTTTGTTTTATATTGAAGATAATAAAAAAACTAAAAATAATACAGAATTTCAAGACAAGATGATAGGAAATCAACAATGGTTGTAATATTACATACTGTTATCTTCCAAGTAGTTATTCAGATTACCAGACATAAGCTTGTAAAATTAGTCAAAAATTTAAGCATTAATTGTTCCTTTCAATTGAAAGTTGTTTTCTTTTAGGGCCGAACACATTTCACTCTAAGTTCTACTGGTTTCTAAAATTTGAGTTGAAAAATCTCCTCTAATCTTCTTCCTCATCATCTTCGTCTTCATCGCCTTCTTCTTCTTCTTCTTCTTCTTCTTCTTCTTCTTCTTCTTCTTCTTCTTCTTCTTC
>NDGM011250256.1:0-10046 GCA_002564305.1 Octomys mimax
CACTATATATATATATATATATATATATATATATATATATATATTACAAGAGTAGCCATAAGGACGAACTAATTCCATCATTTGCAGGAAAATGGATGGATCCAGACTCCATCATGTTGAGCATAATAAATCAAACTCAGAATAACAAATAACACATATTCTCTCTGAAGAACCTTACAAGAAATAAAAAAGACTGTTATTAGACAAAATGAAGGCAAGAAGAGAAAAGATGAGGGGCATGAGGGTGAATAGACATGTGCAAAATATTATGTGAAAGTTAATGGGGAAAAGGGTATTTGTTGGTCAAAGGGATCAAGGTATACAATGTGCATGTAAAACTGCCAAAATGAAACCCATTAACCTTTACACCAATAAAAACAGTGAAAATTTATGGTAAAATTTAAATACTAAGCAGGGTGATCAGAGGGCTAGCAAGATAGCTCTGAAGACTAAGACCCTGCTTAGACAAGTGCACAGACCCAGATTTATTCCCTGGCACCACATGCAGCACTGGCCCTGCCCATGGACACACTGAGTTGGCTACTGAGACCAGGTGTGGTGGCACAATCTTGTAATCCCAGCACTAGGGAGGCTGAAAACAAGAAAGTCACAATGAGTCTGAGGTGCATACTGAGACTGTACCAAATACATAAAATAAAATACTAAATAGGGTGACCATGGAAGTCCTGACTAAAAAGGTGACATTTAAATGATTACCTTAAAGAAATGAAGGAGACACTGGTGACAGAAGAGAAAAACAATATAGGCAGAAGGCGCTCAGTATTCCTTAGGGCAGAGAAGGATCTGGTGTATTGATAAACACCAAGGAAAACATTGTAGCTGGAGTGAGAAAAAGAGGAGGAGGGAGAAGAATGGGATGAGTAGAGACAAAACAAGAGGAAGAAGAGGGAATGAAGTAAATACTGCCAACAACAAAGCCACAGTAGACCTCCAGCTTGCAAGCCCCCTCACACTCTCTGTTAGTCTTGAACCTACTTTCTCTTCAAATTCAAACCACTCCTCACATCTAATGAAAGCAAGAAGACAGAAATAACCTAAATATATAAAATAGAGTTTAAAGAAACAGATCTTTAAATTTCATATGTCTTATGACTTACAGAAATCTTTAATATTACTAAAAGGAAACTTGGTAATCAGTTTGCATAGATAATTTTGTTTAAAAACATACCTACATGTTTTATATCATCTTTAAGTTTCAAAGATAATTATGACAATGTTTAAAGTACTTAATTCAAAGTGGTTGAATGATGAGAATTTTTACAATTTATTTTAAAGAGAATAAAAACAATAATTCTTTTATTATTTTCTAACTTCTCTACAAAAACAATGTTTATATTAAAATAGCAAATAACATTTAGAAGTGAATTAAATAATGCAAACCACTATAACTACATCTTGAATAAAATATCTTAACTTGTATATTTATTAGGTACCTTCAAGAAATAGCTCTGTGTTATTTGTAGTAAGACCTGTACTGCAGTGTGAGGCTATGAGTTAGCAAAATTATTTGAAAATTACATAAGTGGCTTTCTGACACACGCTACTTGCTTTAGAGCAGAAGGAAATGAAGAAACTCATCTTGAATCTCATTTACTGGGTTAATATATTAACTTCAAAATATTACCTTATGTAGGTCTATCTCAAAAATTTTATTAAAGGGAAAAAGCAAAACTATTATAAAATAAAAACCCATGATAATAAATGTTCTTATAAAGCCCCAGTAATATTATTTTAATTGAATACCTTTCTCCAAATGATTGCATTGTTTGGTATGATAGGTGAACCTCTTTATTTCAGTGTAAGAACCACGGTGATAGATTTAAAACTTTTGGATAAAAAGCAAAAATAATCCAGTTTAGGGAATATTCATTGAGTTGCTGTCCAGAGAAAGGACTTTTCAATGCAGCGTAAAAATTATGTTGGACTGTATTGACTTTGTCTTTCCTATTTTCATTTCCATCTGCTAAACCAAAAGAGTATGTGTACTGATTTCATAATGCTAAAAGGACCTCAAGAGCAGTTTGAAAATTCCTTATGTTTCAAAGATATATATGCTGTAATTCAGCATTCTTTGGTGAGGGATTAGAGTATCAAAAATTTAGAGAGATATTACTTTGGTAGCTTTATAAATAATATGACTTCAAAAAGGAACAGGCTAATTTTCCATGGTCCAGATCACAGCCTGGAATTAATTGAGATCCATTTAGCCATTTAGTTGTTGCAACTGAAAATTTGCTTGGTATTGCTTAATTCTCTGGTTTCTTGAAACTGTATTCTTGAATGTCTGCCCAGAAACTGTCTTGATGAATGTATTTCAGAGACTGGAAAGAAAAGAACAATGTGTTTCTAGAAAGTATAGCAACAAATAACACAGAGACATCACAAGGCTTTAAAATTGCTTTTTCTTTTAATTCAATCTTCACAATGCATTGTAGGTAGGTGAAAAGAGATGACATAAATATAATTCTTTTGTTATATATGAATGATATGTTACAATATTATGATTATTTATGGGAATCCAGGTACTTGAAAGGCTTCAACTTGTAGTGTCGATGGCCTTTTTAAGGTCCCACCTGACCCAGAATAGCTTCTCCAACTAGTTTCACCTCCTAACTGGCTTAACATAAATTCAGCCAATTGAGGGAAAAAATATTTGAATTTTGACCATGTGAAAGGTATTTTTCAGTGTTCTGTAGGCATATAAAGATCCCATCTTTGTCTTTCAGAGTTCATAGTCTTTTGGGATGATTGCACAGCCAAGTATGATACATCAGAAGCTCAATGGGCCAAGTGACCAGCACAAGTTGCTCATAAGCAGTAAACAAGAGCTAAAACTTAAAGGATGGCCATACTTCTATTAGCTAGGAAAAGGACTTTCAGACAAGTGGACATGTATAGGGGGTAAAGTGGAGTCTGGTGACCAATTCCACTGGTGTGAGATTTTTCTAAAATATGGCTATTGAAAGAATTAACTATAACTAAAGTAAGAGAAAAAGATGATGTGTCTAATCCACAAATTCCATAATTGGGTAGAAATAAAATAATCAAGAAAAAGATCCTAAATAAAATTCCCTAAATATATGAATTAATAGAAAACATAGCAGCAATTGAAATGCATGACAAATCTAAGGCATTCTTCCCAGGCATTCTTCCGAATTGCTTAAAAAGGAAGCACGGATTTCATCCTCCATCCCTTCCTCATCAATCCCCCTCTTTTGATCTATCCAAGTGCTCTTAGCTCTGCCTTTGTTTCCTTCAAATCAGTCCCATCCTGGGCCAATTCAGCTGATCTATCACCACCTTCCATGTAGGCTTTCTGTTACCTTTTTTACTACTCATGCCTCCTAATCCTTCCTTCCTGCTATCATGTGAACGTGGTTCCCAAATTTTGTGTGATCTGCATTCCTTTCCTAATGGTACTTAAGGGTGGAGTATTCAGGAAGTAATTAGTGGTAGATGAGATTACGAGAGTGGTGCTGCCATAATAGCTGTAGTGGCTTCAGAGGAAAAGGACTGAAGTTAACATATTTGCTCTGCCTTGCTATTCGGTGCCCTACATTATGTTAGAAAGTAACAAGAAGGTGCTCAGCAAATGCCAGTATCATGCTCTCGGAGTTATCAGTCTCCAGAGCTATGAGCCAAATAAACTTCTATTTTTTATCTTGTTATAGAAATATAAAATGGGATAAGACATCTCCCCAAGCTTTCACAGTTGGCAGAATAATATTTAGAAATGCTACTTCTTTTGAGATCCTTCTGATGCTTAAAACACTTGATGTCTTCCATTGCACACAGAATCTTTAACACGAGGCTCTGAGGTTCATGCCCTATGTCCACTTTACATCATCTTTCCTTGTCCTTCTTTCATTCAGTAATTTGAATCTTTTTTTCTTTCTTGGCCTAGATTGCTCTTATCCCACAGTCTATCAAGCTTAAATGGCACTTTCTCACACACATCTACTTGATCAAACCTACAGTTTAAATTGTGTGCCCTTTGGCATTCTCTCTCATGGTTCTTGGTCTATAACTATAATCCTACAGGTAACTTTGTGTCTATTTAAGCCTGTAAGTATCATGAAAATATGGAATAAGTGTGTCTAATTCATTACTGTATACATAAGCCTAGCAGCACCTGACACCTAAACTAGGAAATATGTCTCTATGTGCTGGACTTCAATTGAAATCTAGTCCTCAATAATCTCTAACACCAAATTTTATGGCTCATTTGACTTATATGGCTTCTATTCACATATTGAAATCATAAGTGTTGCTTAGCTTAAGGTTAGGTGAAAAGTATTACACTTTTAGATAATTTACATTCCATATAGATAGCATGGTTATATCCACAAGTCTAAACCTTTGAGATACAATGATACGAAGAAGTGAAAAATTAGTTTAGAAATCATAATTATATGTATTTGTTGAGTGTAATGTTCTAGGTTTTATGCTACATTTTTATAAGTATTATTGTGAATTTACAACTATCTTTGAATATATGTATTATTGCTCTATGTTAAAAATGAAAAGAGAGAGTATTTGCCCATCATTATAGACATAGTGAAAGCCATCAGTAGTGGTGGGAAAAATTGGTTGAATAAGATTTTCAAAGAACTTACAATTTGTCAAATATAACTTCTATGCAATTAGCAACATATCATGGGCTATCCATCTATATTGATATTTTCCCATCTTAGTGGAAATAACATTGATGATATGTCAGAACTTATATCATGCAACAAAATTAGCCTTGTGAGGTTAAATTTATAGCAGAAAATTTCCACATCAAAAAGAGAATCAAGCTTAAATAAATAATGTAATGTTGCAACTTAAGCTTGTAGCATAAGAAAAGTAAGTCAAAACAAAAACTCATTCAAGGGAGGAAATTATATAGGTTAGAGAAGAAATATTGCAATTGAGACTAATAAAATCATACAAAGAATCAATGAAAAGTTGGTTTTTGAAGGACTAAATGAAATTGACAAAGCCTTAGACAACCTTATAAAAAAGGAAATAAAAGACTAAGATCCATGTAATTGGGAATGAAAAGGGTGAAATCACAATAGGTGCTGCGTAATTTCAGAAAAATCATCAATACCTATTTTGAGAACCTGTAGTCTAATAAGATCAAATATTTAGAAAAGATGGACAAATTCCTACATGCATATGAGTTCCAAAAGCTGAATCAAGAAGATACAAAACTGTTAAATAGCCCAGTATCAGCCAGTGAAATTGATGGTGCAATCAAAAGTCTACCAACAAAGAAAAGCTCAGGTCCTGATGGATTAACTGCTGAATTAAAAAAAAAAAAAAAAAAAATATATATATATATATATATATATTCTAATAATATCATTCCTCATGTTCTTTAATGAGATTGAAAGTAGTACTCTCAGACTACCTCCTGGAAACAAGAATTATCTTGATACCAAACTCAGAAAAGGATCCTGTGGGGAGTGACTGAAGCTGGAACTCAATCATGTGTGGGGCTGCAGATGGCCAGTCCTGAGAATAAAGAGCACCCAATGGCCAGATAAACAAGCTGCTTCAGCCTAGAGAACATCATGTGCTTCAGGAAAGCTTAGCAAACATGTTTCCTGGCAGAGGGGTTTCATGCGGCATCAATCTGCTGAATGTGTAAATAAATGTGCAGCAGGCATTGAGCAGTTCTATTTCTCCCATCCAGAGAGAAGTCTCCACCTGACCTCAGCTTTTGGCATTCTAATTCTGGTCTTTATTTCCTCATATTCCACTCGTCATTACCCTCAGAATTTCAAGAGCTGTGCTTTTTACAGCAGTATTCACCCAAAAAAGAGAAGTACAGGCTAATTTCCTTAATGAACATAGATGAAAAAATCCTCAATAATGTACTAGCAAACAGAATGTAGCAAGTCATCGAGAACATTATACACCATGACCAAACAGAATTCATCCCAGAGATGTAGGGGTGGATCTACCTATGTAAATCAATAAATGTAATACCCCACATTAATAGAACCAAGGGCACAACCACATAATCATCTCAATATATTCAGAAAAGTCATTTGACAAAGTCCAATACCCATTTCTGATAAAGTTGTAAAACATGGTCTTTATCTTAATCTGATTAAAGCCATTGATGACAAACTAACAGCCAACATCATAACAAATGGTAAAAGACTGAAAGTTTTCACTCTAAAATCAGGAACACAAAATGGATGCCTACCATCACCACTCTTATACAATATGGTTCTGAAAATATTAACCAAAGAATTTGGATGAGCAAAACAAAAGGAACATGCATAGGAAATGAGGAAATTAAGTAATCATTTGCTAATTATTATTCACAGATAACATGATATTATACATAGAAGACCTTAAAGCCACACCAAAAGATTTCTGGAATTAATTATCAAACTTGGTAATGTAGGAGGATACAAAGACAACATTCAAAAACCAATGGTATTCCTATAAACAAATAACAAATTCACTGAAAGAGAAATTAGGGGGGAAAACACCTTTAACAATAACATCAAGAAAAAATTGAATACTTTGGAGTTAACCTAAAAAAGAAAGCAGAAACTCTACACATTAAAAATTATAGCATTCTGAAAAAGGAGACTGAAGAGGATATCAGAAAGTAGAAAGAAGTTGCGCATGATGGCATATATCTGTACTCTCAGCACTCAGGAGGCTGATGCAGAAGGATCTCTGTGAGCTTGAGGCCTGAACTACATAGTGAGCTTCCAGCCACCCTGCTCCTTTTAATGTATAGCCAGAACCAATAATAGCAAAACATAGACACATTTCCAAAATTTCATGCACATTTAATGCAATCCCAATCAAAATATCAACATTATACCTCACAGAAGTAGAGAAAAGAATCCTAAAATTTCTATGGAAATAGAAAAGACCTGGACTAACAAAAGTAATCCTAGGCAACAATGGCAAGGCACAGAGCATCACAATCTCTAATGTGAAATTGCACTACAAAGCTGCTATAATAAAAACAAAATGGTGCTGACATAAAAGTCCTAGCCTCCCCAGCACTAGGATTACAGACGTATGCCACAACACCCAGACTCAGTTGCTGGCTCAGGACGCCTGAGGGTGGGGCTGGCACAGCATGTACTTCCAGGGATCGAGCCCTGGCCTCTGTGCTTGCCTAAGCAGGTACTTAGTCCACTGAGCTATCTTGCCAGCCCTGGGAACCTTATCTTTGACAAAAGAACAGACAACTTCCCTGGAAGAAAAATAGCGTCTAACAAATGGTGGTGGGAGAACAGAATTTTCATATGTTGAATATTAAATTTACACACATATTTTTGTCCATACACTAAACTAAAATCAAAAGGGATTAAAGATGTCAACAATAAAACAAAAATACTTAATCTGCTGGGAGATTGTAGTGGATTTCTAACTGGTGGCCAACTCCTCACACCCAGATGAATTGAACTAGGATGGTGCTGGTTACGGGAGGCTCACCTGAGAATTGTTGCCAGCAGCATGAGAGGCAAAACTGACAAGCTACTGGATGCAGTTAGAGGTGCTGTTTGAAGAAGCTGTTGGAGCTGTTGGAAGCTATTGTTTCTTCTGGGCTATTCTGCTGGGCGACTTCGTCATGCTGGTTTTCCTGATGAACTTCTTGTTCTTGTTGAAGTAGGAGGTTGGGACCTTTGTTCTTGCTGAGGATGGCTACAGTTCATTTTGGAGAATCTCTAGTCTTCATCTTGAGTATCATTTCATGGCTCCAGAGGGAAAGATTGTGCATTGCTCAGCCTTGTGGAGAAGCTGATTGTGTTGGCTTTCCTAATAAGAACTCAGTTTTGTTCATCACTGGAGGAGCTCAGGACCTCACTGTTGCTAAGGACAGCTGTGATACTTTGGGGGCAGGGATCTCTAGCTCTTGCCTTGAGTGTTGATTCCTGATTCTAGTTCAGATCCCTCAGCCTGATAGCACAGATTATTCATCCCACTGGCATAGACTTTCCAGCTTACACCACTGACCTTTGGACTTTTCCAACACAGATCCATAAAGTGGGCCTGCATGACACTGTCATGGGCTCTAGGTCCCCACATGCACTTCTGGGAGGAATTGTTATGAGCTGTAGGTTTTAAGCTGGATTCATTCAGGATAGGATCCTGACCCTTGTTTGGATTTTTTGGTTTTTAGTGTGCAGACAGATTTCCTGCATTTTTTGTATGTGATTTTTTGGGTGATTCCTTATAAAATAATATTATAAAATTTGTCCTGTATTATATTATTCTCTCTGCTAACCACAACAGAGATAAAATAGCTAGAACTCTTGAAAGCATAGGGGAAGGCAGGGTAGGCAGACAGTTGATGAGAAAATTAAATTGAATGGGAAATGATTCAAATAATCAACAACTGGGGTCTCATCACATTAAAATCTTTTGCTCAGCAAAAGAAACCACCAACAGAGTGAAAAAGACAACCTACAGAATAAAGGAAAAATTACCAGCTATTCATCAGACAAAGGGATGATATATAAAATATATAAAGAACTAAAAAAAGACCTCCCTAATTTAAATATCCAATTAAAATGATCATCTAAAATGAACAGATACTTCTCAGAATAAGATGTACAGGCAGCAAATAAATATATGAAAATATGTTCGATATCATTGGTCATTTGATAAATGCAAAGGAAAACAAGACTGAGATTCCAACTCACTTCAAGAACAATAGCTATCAGCCAAAAATCAACCAAAAACAATTTCTGGCAAGACTTTGAGGCAAAGGAAATTTTCTTCATCGTGGATGGGAGTGTAATTTGCTGCAACCAATATGACGTTCTTTCACTTGTGTAAGAAACAAAAGTGTAAATAAGACAAAAATGGATTATAGATATTGAGAAGTAGGAAGTCTTCAAATTGGAATAAGAACAAGAGAGGGAAAATGAAGAAGGAGAAAGGTAAAAGGAAAGTAAGATAATATAAAAGGAATAAATGGCAAGAAAGCCTTTGTAACCTGAGAGGTATAACATACATTTTTTTCTTAAAGGCCCAGAAACATGACTGCCTAATACTCACGTTTATATTTAATATATTTCTATTGGTTAATTATTTAGCTTTAATTTCAGAGTTTTTTATATTGAATTGTGGGTACTTACCACAAAAAAATTTAAAAAATGTATTGAATGATTAGTATTTATTGAGCTCATTAAACAACATCAATTAGGCAGATGCAAGGGCCAGGATTTGATCCCTGTGTACTGTGCCAGCCCCACAACTGGGGCACACTGAAATTGTGACTGAGACTGGCCATGGTGGTGTGAGTCTGCAATCCCAGTGCTTGGGAGGCTGAAAAGAGAAGGATCACTGAGTCTGAGCTGTGTAGTAAGACTCTGTAGACTCTGCACTAAATGCATTTTTAAAAACACCAAATTTTCAACATTGACCAATTCTGGTGTACAAAGTATAAAATAGAACATCAGATATAAATTCCTATATGAGCTACAATGAAAATGCCAATAGAACTCTACAAAAAGTTTTTCATTGAATCATAGCATTTAGGCAGTTTCCACAAATCACAAAATCCCATTACATGTACATATATCACTTACATTGACAGCACATGTATTTTGCTTTTCTAGCCTTTCTGTAGCACATATTTTTAATTTATTTTATTGAGAAACAAATAGCAATGAGACAGTTGCAAAACAGGTGAGTAGGAAGAGTACAATAAATACATTGCATAATGTTATCTTTGTACTAGTTATCCATACTACAAGATACAGACACGATATCCTGTCCAAACTCTATTAGTACAAATATTTCTTCTTATTGAATTAAGAGAAATTAGCAGCATATCTAACACAACTATTATGTACATACAGATACAAAATGGTCCTTCATTTATATCCCTATTTATTGTTTGGTTTTGATAGAGATGGGTATTCTATTGCCATGTAAATATTGTAGGTGCATGAACTCAGCAAAATAATCCAATATAATCCAGTAGATCATAATAGTAGTGGGTTATCTGTAGGACTGGCAATGTCAGAAGTTGTTGACTTGAGCCTTTT
>NDGM011250259.1:0-10533 GCA_002564305.1 Octomys mimax
GTGGAATAAGCGCTTCCCTGGCAAGTGCAAGGGTCTGAGTTCAATCCCCGGTTCCACAAAAAACAAAACAAAACAAAAAAGATTCCATAAGCAGAGCTCTTGCCTCTTACTCAGGCACTGATATTAGAAAAAGGCAAAAAGCTAAATATCCACACAGACTCCAAATATAACTTTCTGGTGCTACATGATCATGCAGCAATCTGGAAAGAAAAGGATCTGCTAAATACTAAGCAAATATCTATAAAGCACAAGCAGGAAATTCTAAAAATCCTAGAGGCAGACTCTCTTCCCAAGCAGGTCACTGTCATTCATTGTAACAGAAAACAAAAAACAGGTCTAAAATCTGTTTAGGAAATCAAAAGCCTAACAGGTAAGCAAGAAGAACACCTTTATAGCCCTCAAGATCCTAACTTCATTCCCAATTCCTACCCTGGTTAGATTATTGAGAGTCTGAGAGACATAGCCTCAGCAAATCACCCATATTGAAGACCTAATTAAAAACAGTAACATTAATACAGATACCCATCTATTTATCTATACCTGGATCAATACTGGAGTCTCATGTTTTGAAGAGGAGCCTTTCTAATTTATTTAACCATTTATACCCGTTGGAAGCTAAATGCACCTTAGGACAACAGGAAGGGCTTAAAAGGGACTCTGGTGGTATTTACGAAATAAACTGGTCCTTCCTCAAGGGACATAGTGGAAGGCTATAGAAATCCTTCATATTTGTGTCTACATGTAAACAGATGCCGCATTGAAAGTGATCACTTAAATATTAAAAGGAGGGCCAGCCAAATAGCTCAGTGGCTTAAAGTGCCTGCAAGCAGGTGCAAAGGCCAGAGGTTTAATCCCCAGGCCTGCCATGCCAGCCCCACCCTTGGGGAGTGCTGAGAAGGCAATTGAGACTGGGCATGGTGGTGCGCACCAGTAATCCCAGCTCTTGTGAGGCTGAAAACAGGTGGATCACTATGAGTCCGATCTAGTGGTGAGAATTTGAACACTCTGTAGACCTTTCCCTAACATACAAAAATAAATAAATAAATATATTAACAGGGTTAGGACTATTGAAAACACCCTGGCAGGTCTCCATTCCATGCCTACATGAAAGAGAGGGACATATCATGGGGAGGACTTTACTCATATGCCACCATGTTAGGTTTCAAGCAGATACTGGTCCCAACTGACACCTTTATAGGCTGTATTGAGGTTTTTTTCCTACCCAATCGGAAAAAGTTCCATAGGTAGTCAAGGTGCTCCTTAAAGAGATCATTTCCCAGTTGGAACTATCACAGTCCCTTTACAGTGACAACAGGTCTTCTCTTACCTCTCAGATCACAGGGTGATAAGTGATTTAGAAATAAAGTGCCATCTCCATTCCACATGGAGACCTCAGTTTTCTGGAAAAGTTAAGAGTCAACCAGACCCTAAAGCCAGCTCTGGCAAAATTTTGCCAAATGACATCTTAGTCTTGGCTCCAAGTTATTGCAAACTGCCCTGATGAGGGTGGGAAAAAACCTAAAAACTGGGCTAAGTGAGTCTATATGAGATGTTATATGTAAAGCCTTTTCTATCTTCTGATATAACAATAGACTCAGACTATAAGACTCTTATAATATCTTATTAATTTAAGCCAAGTAGAGTGGGCTATCCAAATGCTTGGGAAGAGTGCTACCATTTCCTAACCCAAGAAGACTACCTAATGTCTGCCCTGAAGACCAAATGCTCATTTAATCTTGAAAAGAAGAAATTCATCCAGACCACTTATAACCAAAACAGCAGTGTCCCTTTTAAGGGATCCCATATCCCCATAAAGGTGAGAGACATAGATAGCTGGATTTACCTTCCTAAGATAAAACCAGCTCCGCTTCTGTCTTTAAAAAGAAAAAAGAAAAAAAAAAAAAAGAAGAAGAAGAAGAAGAAAGCTATGCCTGTGAACTGCTGAGACCTGAATTTCTTCTTCAAAAAGCAAGACTCCAATACTGCTCAAATACAGGTAAGCAAATGGACACCTGTATTAAGCCTCCTGTTTTAAATCACACCCATTATGTGGGTGATCTTGCTAAAGCGGTATCGCCAAAGCTGTCAATGATTTATCTAACATTCCTCCCTGCCATACTTACACTTCCACAGGAAGTGTGGAAATCTCACACACTCCTCATATTTGGGCTCTACACACCAATCTAACAGTAAAGTTACTTCCTTTCTCCCATCAAACTGACAGTACGGCATCACTCTTTTTTTCACTGTCTTCTGACAGAATTTTCTTCAACCCTGACCCATAACACCTCAAAGAAGTTGGAGATCATAGTCCTCAGTATGTAGGGCCTATAACCACTTGCAGCAGAAGAAGCTATATGAAAACAGATACCCCCACTCCCCACTCCTAGAAGCCCAAAATAACTATGGGGATTTGTGTCACTCAGGAAAAAAATGAGGCAGGAGAATAGGGCCTGACAAATGGGCTGAGGAGGTAAGTGAGACCTATTAGCTACAAAATCCCAGGACACATGTGCAAACCAATTCTCCAAGCTCTGCACATGGACTTCTGAGAACTCAAGCAGTTTTTCAGTACAACACCTGAGACCTGGCACTTGCCTGCAGAATGGAATATACAAAAAGGATAGTCATCTGTGTGCTCTCTGCTACTGTGTTCTTTTCCAGCAGCCTACTCTTACGCTACTCAGTGTAATTCTTTTCCTAAGTTTTCTTGGCCCAAGTTCACTTTATAGGGAATGTTTCTCTTCCTAACTTTAATAAACATAAAACCTCGCTCTCATTTCCACTTGTCTGGACCAACTCTTGGTTCAGGACAGGGAAAAACCACCTCTAAATAGAAAACTTAGCATCCCAAAATCTGGCAACAATTCCTTTTGGAATACATTTACTATACAATCATTACAATATTTTTCATTCTTTTCCTAATTGGACACTTCAATCCCCAAATCTATAAAAAAAGAAATTTATAGAAGGCTAGGTATGTATCATTCATAAAGGCTAAAATATACACATATAAATACCTGAAGGTGTGGAAAAAAGGAAGAATGAACAAAAAAAGAGACCTAATCTTTGAAAGTGTAAACTACACCATTCAATTCTGTGAGCATTTTAGAAAGTACTTTTAGATAAATTTAGAAAAGTATAAGATAGTAGCATGTTTTATATAGGGAAGCCCCTACACTTACTCTTGTTATTAATGACTTTATTCTTGACATTTTTTCAAACTAGAAAAATATATATCTTGACAAATATTTGTATATAGTTGACAACTGGCATTACTATATAATTATTATATGCCACTTATATAAAATGTATAGTAATCTAAGGTAATAATCATTCCTTTCTCCTGGACAAATTTTAAACCTGTACTGTTCTTAGGATAATTTCTGTTGTATAGTGTTGCAAAGATTCATTAATTTCAATTACCATCAACTCAATACACTACATATATTTTTTCGGCTTTTTGTTCAAGTATGTTTCACTGTGGCCATTCAAAAGAAAATTACACATTCCAATAACATTTGAGTTCCTCTCAGTTACCCTTTCAGTGGTTCAGAGTAATGATAGAGTAAAAAATTACTTTCTGCACAGGCTTTATTCCCCCTACTTGGTAGAATTTCAACTTCAAATTTATTTTGCCAAAAAGCAGTGGGTAATGTCTAATGTTCTTCTCTAACAGTGGCCTACTTTGGAGGGAAGAAAATGGAATCAGGAGAAATTCATCTAATTTATAAAGAATCATTATACAATACAAACATTCTCTTGTACTATTCCCTAAAATAGAATTAGAGAGCCATAAATTGTTGGTATAAGAAAAGATTACAAACAATTCAGTATCTCTTGAGTACAGGTAATGGCTAAAATGGTAAAATTACTGAAAGTTATATAGCCCTAAGTTTTTGCTGATATCAAGGAAAAAGAACTACATAAACATAAAATATGTAATTTATAAATTTCTTAGCACTATACACAGGTAGTCTTCCTCTACAGGATAGATAAAAATCTACATTTTTCCATGAGACATAAAAACAATAAGTGTAGTCAAATAACAAAAGTGCTTTTACAACCAGTATTCAAAAACAACCTACAACAATCCATACAATCTCAAAAAAAGTAATCAGAGCCTATTAAGACCCCCTTGTTTATAACATCATCTCAATTTCAATTTCATGTGCAGTCATCTCTTTTTAAAACAAATGGATCTGAGGTCCTTATGTGATACAAAGTCCTTTTTCTCAGGCCCACTTTTATTTCGTTATCTTTTTAGGTGCACTAAAGATTGAGTTTACAATAACCTGAACAGACAGCGTACAAAAGGCTTTTAGAACTATACCATATGGTCCAGGGAAGGGAACAATCTGGACAATCCCCATTTCAATCTGCAAGCTTGTCCACCTCTATAACACATTATACCACTGTAATAAAATATTAAGATGGAAACGTAAAAGCAAAAATAGTCTATCTTTAGCACTACCAGGCACCCACGATTCCAGAAATTTACTGATAAATTTAATAAACACTTGCTTTAATTTATATCATGAGCTTTGGGGGGGTGCAACACCAGGCATACAAGCTGAAGCCACTATGCAGCAGAAATGATATTTCAGCCGGGATGTGTGTGAGTATTCAACTTATGCTTCAGAAATTTAGAAGGAAAAAGAAACACTTTTATAGGGGCATATTGGCAGGGGCTGATGTAACAGATGACACATTCTTGGAAATCAAATAAAAGCAATAGGGAAAAACCCATTGTTGCCTGGTGAAGGCCTAATCACATGGACACAGCTGGAACCAATGTAGATCATTCATTAATAAAACTGCATTGTAGTAGCCACTTTTTGATGCATTTCAATTGCTGCTATAGCAAATCCCTGAATTTCTTTGTTTGGTGTTAGTAAGATTGTTTTAATGGGAAATGTGAGAAGATTCAGCAAAGGGAGAGAAAAATCCTTTTTCATACTGAAAATAAAACTAGTTCAAAAGCTAAATGTCATTTTACCTTCAAATCTACTTACACTATCAGCAGTTTAAAATATGCAGCGTAAACCTAAAAAGAAGGAACTCATATGGTACTATAGATAAAAAATGAGCAGTGTGAGATGCCGTGGAAAACACGAAATACCTGTGAAAGCATTTTACAGAATGATAAAGTAAGATGTGGGAGTGGAAAAAATTAAAATGTACAAAAAATTAGGAGAGATCAAATAACAGGATAAACATGTATCCTTGCATGAAATATTCTCTATTGAATCTGAACTATGCAATGATATGCCTTATGTGAACATTACTCATAATTCTATAACTTAGATATCATTATTTGTAATTGTGCTCCTTATATAATACCAAAGAATACCATAAGTCACCAACCTGAGGTTATCTATGAAAGCTGTACCAAAATGTAACTGAAGTTAAATATTAAATACTAATTATTATTAAAAATTGGCACTTGACACGATAAAATCCTACTTAAAATAATACTACTTGATTCCATTTTGCTGTTATCTAATAATTTTTCCATGTTTCAACAGATATATGATTAAATTACTCTTATTCATGAAATTAGTTACTCATAATTCTGAAAAAAACATATATCAAACTATAAAATTACAGCAACTTTTACTACATGTTCCTAATTTTTGAACATGTAGGACATACTACATACAAGAATGAAAAACTCAAAAACATTTACAAACATGCTCAAACATTACAATTTTCAAATATAGCACATTTCTCCTATACTTTGTGTATTGTTGGAATAAACAAGTAACTAGGGTGATTCATAATGCATTTTCCAAGTCATTGAAAAGCATACATTCACCATGTAAAACTAACAGCTCAAATGCTAATAAAAATTACACCACTGCAGAAGACACATTTAAGGTCAGCAAACAAAATTTATATGTAATAAGCATTGTTCAATATATCTAAGCATAAAGAATATATACCAATTCTCCATAATCAATGTATTTATGATGTATCAAAAACACACGCTAATATAAAATTAAGTGGAAAAAAGGACAACAGCTTATTGTCCGTGTTATCTTTAATCACCAATGCTAACATCATAAGCTCTTGGTTCAGGGTATTTAAGATATACTGTCATGAACTAAGTGAATTAAAAGAAAAAGGTTTCACTGGCAACCCTTCACAATAAAGCTTAAAATGGTAAAGAGTTATAATATAACCTAATAGTCAAGTCACTGTGATTTTCTTAGCAGTTGCGCAGGGAAAAAAAGGGAGGGGCTTGAGGACAAGTTGTACAAAAATCACATGGGGAAAATGGGTATTGCAGTATTTATTACATGTAGATTATACATAAAAAGCAAATTGAGTAGTTGTTTGTTTTGAGAAATTAATGAGTCAATATGTTGCCAAACCTGTCTTGAATATGGGAAAATAACAGGTGAGTTTACTTAATGCATAGTTCTAATGTACCTCTGTTGTACAAATACTTTTAATGATTCTAAAGCAGTTTCTAAATTTCTTAAATATATTTAAGGGGCTGTAGATTGTGCAACACAATTTTTATTTATTTTCAGTATATATGACATGCAAAAACATTCACATTAATAATTTTAACATGAACCACTGGTTTATTTTCTTTTTAGTCACATTTGTTACACTGTTACAAAAATACAAGTTTCTTTTTCTCCAAACTAAATTTTTTTTATTGCCAAACCTAATTGAATTTTTTAAAGCAGTCAAATAATATCAATCTCCTTCTAAAAGAAAGACACCCTATCTCATTATTCTTATCTTGATTACAGAACACTAATTTTTAAAATGGATCACTTGAAAAAAAAATCATTTGGGGGGGTGGGGAGATGGCTCAGTGGAATAAGTGCTTCCCTGGCTAGCGCAAGGGCCTGAGTTCAATCCGCAGTTCCACCAAAAAAAAAAAATCATTTGGTTTTAGTTAATACAACAGAAAACACATTTACATTTTGAGGAACATTCGACAAAATTTCACAGAATGCTCGTTCACAATGAAAATCTAATCTGCTCAAATATCTCCATGTAAAATTCTTGCTGCCACATTTTCACACTCCTACCAGTAGATCACTAACTATACAGAGAACTGGAAAACTTAAAGGCACTCCAGCATTTTACATTGCATTTTAATTTCAAAGGAAAAAAATTAGAGGCACATTCTTTTTTTTTCATGGAAATTCAATTGTTTATCTACCAACACTTAACAAACATTCTAAAAATGAGTACTGAATCTATAAAAGATATGAACTGGCCCTCAGTTTTATACAAAAATAGAAAATAATGGCAGACTTTTTGGTATCAACAAGAGATATGTTGGCATAAAAAATCGATATTGTACAAGTAAATATTGCAGAAAAGTTTCCATCCAAATAACAAGCTATGAAGTAGACAACATCCCAACTAATCAAAATTACCATGTCAACAATACCAAAGTTAGCAATATTCAAAGGGGAACATTTTTCAAAGTGTTGCAAAAATGCAATTGTGAAGGAAATCTTTAAGAAAGCTGGAAAGGCAAATTTAGTACAAGCTTCTGTAAGGAACAATGCCATTTACTAAATGTAGAAGTTTCAAGAACTATATGTCTATTTCAGAACAAAATACTTTCTTTCCCACAATGGTAGCCTGCATGCAAAAAGAGGAAGACAAGAAGAGAAAGAAATTATCTACATAGAAAAGGCCAAGGTTGCTTGCCTTCCTTTAGTCATACTGTGAGGTAGACCCTCTGCTTCACAAACACCACTGCCAGCACCAAGTTACACAAAACATTTTGGCTGTAAGCCTGAAACAGTGCCAGGCTGTTTCTTATTTTTGTGCTAGACTCCCTCAATTGAGACAGTGTGGGATTGTCACTTTGATGTACATAGAGAACAAAGAATAATAAGTATGTGGCAGGGTGGGGGCTGCCCCTTTAAAGTTTAGGTTAGCATTTTGTTTTCTTTGACAGGTCTTGAAAATACCCAAGAAACAAGAGTGATGCTGAAGAACATAGCTAATGCCAAACAAAAATAAACACTGAATACGATACTATTGAAAGTTTAAGAACCATATGAAAGACTAACATTTCTAAAAATCAGATTTACAGGGGGCCCAAAACATATAATTTATTTAGTGTGAATATAGATTATAAAATCTGGCTAAAAGAAAACTAACATAAGTATTATAATTCTTAGATCACTACAGAGAGGCAAATATATCAGCTACTATTCTGATCTTGACTTACACAGAAATAATCTGAGAAAAATATTTTAACATTTGAATCAGAATATTTCATGCCTTCACATGGAAAGACTTGGTAAATGATAAGAAAAACATGTGTGAAGGATTAAACCACAAATCATCTAGAAAGTTGCCACAGACACAAACAGGAATATTGTTTCTTCTATGCTGTTTAATTCTATACCAGTAGAAAAGCTAACACAAGTATGTGCTGTTTGAACCTTCAACTAAATATACTATCTAAATCTGGTGACTAAAAACACCAATAAGCCATTATCTCCTACAGTATGACCTTTTTCTCTCTAATGCATAACAGAAGCAGAGGTGGAGGTCCATTTTCTCCATACCAAATGAAAAGAAAGAATGAACTGTGACAAGCCCAGATCCCATGCTGGCATACTTTATACTAAGCTCAGCATCATCTAGATGCAGTATACTTGTCCCAGCCAATCAAATAGGAAAAAGTTGTTCAACTAATAGAGTGTTGAAAGATAGTACCAAAGACCTACTGAAGTCTTTCCTCCCACACATCCTTACTGAATCAGCTAGTAAAAGAAAGCTAACGGCTGTTACAGAAATAGCAATGAACTAACATATTTGCCTCAGATGTCACACATGGAAACACAGAGCATTTACCACCTGAGCCTATCTAATTTCCAACAAAATGATCCCCTGCCCAGTTTTGTCCATAGCCATACAATCTGACAACAAGTCAGACAATCAGTACTAGGAAGCAGGGGTGATGATGTCAGGAAGAAAAAGAATAGTGGTCAAACTTCAAGTAATAGCCATGCTTCTCTTATTACTCAAATTAGTGCTAGTGCATGACACTCCACAATGACTAAAGCTGTATGAAAGGATTCAGATAAAAATATTTACATTGCGTGGCATAGCTAAGTTGCCATGTAACTAAAGAACGTATTATTTTGTTCTTCACTGTTCTCCTCTTATATGTCCCTTTCTTTCCGCTAGCATATACTGTTGATTCTATTACTACATAGGACACTGATAGTCCTAGGCAAAGCATTCATGTACTGCCAAAGAAATCCAAAGAATGATGTCTGGCTGGCAACAATTCAGCAAAGAATATGAGGCAAAAACAGAAAGCAATAGAATGAAAGGTGTAGAAGAAGCCAAACAATTGGCTGTTTTCTCTGTTCATTAATGGTACAGATGAAATGGGGGGGGGGGATCTGGAAAAAGCAGCCAACCTAACTCAATTACAAGGGAAGATTAAAGGAGTTAAATGTGTATAACTTGGCTGACAACCAACAAACAATATGAAAGTTGTCCACAACTCTCCAATACATATACATAAAAAGAGTGGGGGATTTTCATCTACTAGAGAAGTACAAATATATGAAATAATAACAAAGTAAACTAAAAATAAAGAAACTTGACTTGAAGTAGAAAGGCTGCTTCCTTCTCTTTGGAAACACTTTACTGATCCACACTGGAATAAACAGTACAAGGAAATACCACATACTGAGGGGGAACTGAATTAATGGATATATAAAAGTGAAATCCCACTTATTACCTGATGATCTGAACATACCGATGTCCTTTTGTATATGTCTAATCTGGCCTAATGCAAAGGTACCTGTAAGATTATTAAGGGCATAATTATTTTATCAAAATAAACCCAGTGTGAATTCTGAATGTTGACCTGAACAAAAGCTAACTTAAATGATCTATTTTTGTTTTTAGATATTCCAAGGCAGGAAAAGAACATACAAGAAAGTGAAATGTGCTCAGTTATTTTTAAATAACAAGAACTTTTTCAGTCTTGCCAAGTATCTCCCCAATCAATTATAAATAAAAGTTGAAAATAATAATTCAGATTAGCTAGATATAATGGTACAAGACTATAACCCCAGCATTTGGGAGGCTAGTACAGGAGGACTGCTTCAAGCTTGAGACCAGTCTGTACTTCACAGTGAATTTAAGAACAGTCTGAACTAAATTGACCTTCTCTCAATAATAATAATAACTATTACCATTATTCATATTAGAAGTGCTTAACTTTCGTTGGAGGATAGCCTTCAGTGCTCTATGTACTCCTGAATCATATATGTAAAACTTCTGAATTTGTGTAAGTAGATATCTCACTTGGAAGAAGGTCAACATTTTGTCTGATTTGCAAGAAGGTCCATAGTCCAAAAGATTTGTCAAGAACCCCTCCTGATGACTGTGTAAAATCTCAAAGACAAATTGGAATGCCTATAAATTATCAGTCCAAGTTTTGGATTTCTATCCCAGGGAAACAAAAAAGGTCCAAAGACACTGATCTCAGGTAAATACCTTTTTTTTTTTTTTTTTTTT
>NDGM011250264.1:0-10047 GCA_002564305.1 Octomys mimax
ATATATATATTATATATTATAGCAAACACACAAAACACAGATGACAAACTTCTGATACTTTCCTTTTCTCACTTCACCTCTCATGCCCACCTGCTGCTAGCAGCTCCCAGCCTCTTTCCCTCTCCTTCAAACCTGGCACCCAGGGCCCTTTCCACCTCCCACCCAGACAGCCTGCAGCGGAGTGCCTCCCTTTCTCCCTACACCACAGCATTCTCCTGCTCACGCATTTTAGAGCCTTCCGTTGGTGTCCCCCAACTCCTCACAGTCAAGCAGCTGCAATACGGTTGTCTCGCTTACCTACAGTTTCGCTTTCTGAGATTTCAGCTCCCCGCAGTCAACTGCATCCTCAGAGCCTGATGATTAGTCAGATTAGCAGCAGCCCGATGCTCCCTTGCAGTGGCTGGGTCATGAACCAGCCTCCACCTCCTCCCACAGGCATTGCGTCATCTCATATCCTACAGCAAGGGTGAGCACCACACAAAAACGTGATATTTTGAGAGTATGAGTATAAGAAAGAGACCACAGCAACATAATTTTTATTATAGTGTATGATTATAATGGTTCTATTGTAGTATTACTGTTAGTTTCTTGCTATGCCTAATTTATAAATTAAATTGTATCATAGACATGTCTGTGTAGAAATAAACAGCCCATGTAGGGTTTAGTGTTGTCGTCTGTAGTTTCTGGTACCCATGGGAGGTCTGGGAAGGTCATCCTCATAAGTAAGGGAGCAACAGGAGTGACAACAGGAGTGATAAGATAGCAACAATAGTGACAATGCTGGCACGTTGTCTTGGGGTAACGTAACTCACATACTGGGACTGAGCTCAAATATCAAGAATGTGGGTCTTAATGCCCAGACTGTGGTGTTCCTGGGGACACAGAGGGGGCTGGTCCACGTGTCCCCTCTGGACCTCATGAAACCAATTGCTTCCTCTTCCTATTTTAAAACTTGTTCCGCTGAAGTCTCCACATCTAGACTTATCAAGTCCACCTTTTTCCTGCTCCTTGTAAACTTCCTCAGACTATGCCTAGGAGGAATGTAAGCCTTGGCCATTCTCTTTGTCTATAGAAATGACACTGTGGGTGGGGGATGGGTATTCAAGCTCCTGGTGAGGGAAGAGGAGGGACGGTTGTCAGAATATCCTGTGTTGCAGCTGTAGTTTGCTTCTCCCCATTTTGGTGTACCCAAGATTTCAAGTGCATCATCAAATGTAGTTCTTGTGCCAAAGGTCATTCCTCGCCAGTGCAGGATAGTCACGTCCCTTAGCTGGTATAACTTTGATCTCACTAAGGCAGGTAGGCTGTATGTCCCTTCTCTGTCCTCTTTACCTTTCAGGATGCTCCTAAAATGTCATGGGTCCTGGGGAAGCTTAGCCCATCAGGTCTGTAGGAAACACATCGACTTCTGTGTGCTGTGCGACTTCCGTGAAAGCTGGACAAGACAGGGGCCTTGGGGATTCCCAAGCCTGCAGCCACTAGCCAAACCCAGGAAGTGGCTGTTCAGATATATCATGCCTGTGCTGCAATGCTTATGTGGCTGGGCGCAGAAGCTATGGGGCAGGCAAGGCAGGTGGTCCGCCGAGCAGTGGTTCCCTTACTGTGTGTATAACAGAAGCATGTAAAGCTTCTCAGTGCATATTGCTGCACTCTGCCTGGAGTCTGTGATTCAGAAAGCCTGGGGTGGCATCCCAAATTCTGCATCTCTAAGAAATGCCTAGGCATTCCTGTTGCTGCCAGCTCAGCAACCACACGTAGGGAATCACTGTTTTAGAGGAAAATACCTCGTCATAAAGCATCCGATGAGTACAACAGGCTTAGCCACGAGAAGAGCAGTTCTGCCCGAGCTGGCAGGGTGCATTGGGCCTTCCATATAGGCTTGGCTGGCAACGAGGAGTGCCCCAGCCCTCCCTTCCACAGCTTGCTTCTGTGCCTGAACTCAATGGTTGCTTATTTTCCAACTTAGTTTCTGTCCTTTTTGCGATAGCTGAAGAGCAGAAAAATGGGAACTGTGTGCCAGGCATGGGAAAGTGGTAAGGACAGCCACCAGAGGAGCTCTCTGCCTCCGCCCCTTCCCCAGGGCCAGACACCCCCTTTGTGGACACTGTGTTTTCTCTAGGCTCAGTTTCCACTAAGCAATTTAAAGTTGAGCTTCCACAAAGGCCTCAAAATGCTAAATATGGCAAACAGCGTGTATTTTCAGAGTCCTCTAGAACCTCTGAGTTCCCCTGCAGCACCCATAGGCTGGGCTGAGAGTCAGGGCTGATATGCTGAGACAAAATATGGACCAAATGGAAGAAACACATTTGCTGATGCAGGAGCCCCAGGGTGGCCTCAAAAGGGAGGTCAGAGGTCGGTGTGGCTCCCCAGGGGCATCACCTCATGGCCACTCAGCTCCTCCCCCTTGGCCTTTGCTCTGCACAAGGAACTCAGAACAAGACTTTTACCTTGACCCCCTTGCTAACTGCCTGTCCTGTTTCCACAGTGGGCAAGGGCTGATCACATCGCCACAGGAAGAAGCGGTTGATTCCCAGAAGGCTGAGGTCACAGGGATGCATGGATAGGTGCAGTTTCTTTGGATGGAGCCTGAAAGTATATATTTTCTTTGGTAAATATTATAACATAATACAACTCACTTCCTTCCCAGACCCAGATCTGATTTAAGCATTTGAAACTATCATACTTCCATTAAGCCTGCTATGCAGGGTCTGGGACACTGCCTGCCTCCCCCACAAAAGGTGGTCAATAAATATTTGCTGGATGAATGAATGAATGTGCTCATTCCAGATGATCTGACGTGATGCTGGCTACTCTCATCTGAACTGAGTGTTTCCTCTTTCTTTTTAATCCTTTCCTTTTTTTAACAGTCTCATGCTGGGAATAAAACAAGCCCTTTTATACTGCAGCTGGCTGCCAAAGGACAATGGAGACAATGGATTGTCACTCAGCAATATACAAATTACAGTTCCCCTATCATGGGCCTCCAGAGTCTACTTGAGCTGAATTGGCCCTGTCCTCTGGTGTTCCCATTCCCACCTTCTGATGACCCTGCTCCAATAGGCTGCAAGCATCCAAGGCTCCCTGGCCATCTCTAGATGTTTAGATGTCCAGAACTCTGCAAGAGGAGGACTGTGTTCTGATGACTAAGAAGCCATCCCTCCCCATCGCAGCTTCCTCAGCCTGGTGCCCTCATCCTAGTTTCCAAGCCTCAGAAGATCTGGGGTCTGAAGAACAATGTAGAAAGACCAGACATGGGGGCTGGGAGTTAATAAAAAGCAGACAAAAGATATTTTTAAAGGATGAATTTGGGCATACGTATGTGAAAATATCTGCCTTGCATAGAGCCAAAGAGTTGGGAAAATCTGAAAACAGCTGTGGTCCTTTCTGTGGCTGGTTCACCTTATCCATTGGGCTTTCTGCATCAGATACACAAGTTCAGGCATAGAACCTTCCTTAAAGAAGCTAATATCTTGCTGTGGAGATAAAGCCATGCTGCCTAAAACAGCTAAGTGATAAGGAGAAGCAGAACAGGCTAAGCAGGCCACTCTACAGAAACTGCAATATGAGAAATGATCACTGTTGAGTTTGATATCACACCTTTCTAGATTACATTAAAACAAACTAGTACTTGTTCATAGAAACACCAAAGCTTATTCGGGTTCCTAAAGCCATGTCAAATCCTTCTGTGGAATGTGTGCGTCTCTTTAGCTGATGTCGTCACAGGCCCCTGACCATGGAAGAATTCCCGTATGTTGCTCCAGCTGCAGACTGTTGTCCACCAGCTCCACCTTACAAGACAGGGTGCGAGGCATGGCTCATTCTAGGTGGGGGCAGGGCCATGCTCTGCACTTTAGCAGTGTGGCCCAGAGTCACAGCTGCAGGACTCACATGCTAAAGGTACCTCGTGGCACAGGGCCCCTGAGGACAGAGTGGGCAAGGAGCCTGCTCACTGAGCCTCCCGAGACAAGGTGTCCCCCTGCCCCCTCATCTGGACCCTTTGCCTGCCCAAGTATATTGTTCAACAACTCCTGTTGTCCCCAAGCACTTTCAATACTTGTTCTGGCTCATGCATGACCTAGCATCTCTGGAGAAACCAGGAGAAGGTTGTCTGAGTCAACCTGCAAGCAATATCAGGGCAGGAAAATGCAGCTGTTAAGCCAGCCAGAACTGAGGGGTGGGCAAGTCACAGTGGTGTCCCAGCTGCTGACCTGGCATGTCCCCCAAATGCTATATGGGGAAACAAAGCAGAGCGAGTGACAGGTGTGGCATTTTGAAGTAGTATCCTCTCAAAGCATTGCACAACTGAGAGTAAACAGATCAGTTTAAAATTCCATATTTTATAGGATACATGACCAAGATTAATCTAAGTTTCAAATACTGAACACTTTACCATGACTATTGACTTGGTCTATCTGTGCTTTGGGAGTATTATTAATAAACTTAGAGGTATTGTTGAAGGCTAAGAATGAACAGGAGTTACTGTTATTTAATTGATAGATGATCATTTACTGGAATAATGTTACACTGAAGCCCAGGCCTGGCTGCACACAGGAGCCACTCACAGGGATATCCACAATGTCATCCTTGCTCACAGGCAAGAAGTGTGTGGTGAGGTTCTGCTGTCCTTATTGGGCTTGCTTTTCTTCTTCCTCAAAATATATGCATGGGCAAAGAAGAGAAAGAAAAACAACAGAGATGGTGAGGTGTCATCTCAGAACACCATTTGGTTGGCATCTGCTGTTCAAGGCATGGAGGTGAGCTCAGGAAGGCTGGGCACTGTGGCCTTGGCCAATCCCACTTTCTAGAGCCCAAGAGAGGAGTATTCCTGCCAAGAGAGGCCTGCTTCTGCCTGCAAGTGTAGATCATTGACGAACTTGGTGGTTGCTATGGTTGCAAGTCATTGCAGAGGCCCTAACACCTGATGGCATGCACCAATGGGGGTAGGAGCCAGGTGAGGGCTGCCAGATAAAACACTGGGTGCCAACTCAATTTGAATTTCAGATAAACAACACATTTTTGGTGTAAGTGCAATACACTAGTCTAAGTGTCTCCTACACAGGATATACTTATACTAAAAAGTATTCAGTGTTGACCTGAATTAAAATTAAACTAGATGCCCTGGGTTCTACTTGCTAAACCTGGCCACCCTACACTAAGTGCCTGAAGGTTGTTTGAAGCCACCTCCAAGGGGTTCGTGACAAACATCCAGGCTGGCTGTGTCACCTTGGGCAGCCAGGTTGGTGGGAAGTTATCCACTGGGCAGATCACAGCAAAGATGCTCTTGAGTGACCTCCCAGAGAATGGGTCCATTTAATCCATTCCACAGTGAGAAGTCATGATGCCGGCCTTTCATCTCAGACACATGAAGTGCTTGGTGTGGTAAAAGTAAAACACGACCAAATGTAATGTGAAGACTGGGGCAACCAACTTGGAGTCTAGACGCTATGTATCAAATACCTGATCATTCCTTTGGTTGAAGTCGTCGATGTTAAATGTTTAATGGGAGACTGACTAAAGAGAGAAATAGTTCTTGCTATGCACTTAAATTTTTCCTCTGAACTGGGATCAGACTATCACTTTATGTGTGATGTAGAACAGAACCATTTCAGCTGAAGCAACCTCAAGGGCCCGTAGAACACATCTCGTTAGTACAGGCTGCAATGCAGAGGGTGACCCAAGAGGGTAGCAGTGGGGGAGCGGGAAAAGCAAGGCTTAGGCAGAGCTGAACAGTTTAAAGGAGCCATGAGAGGGTACCACTGGCTAGAGACAGGGGCCCTGCGGGGGCACAGACCTATGAAGGATGTGCATGTGTGTCTGTGTGTTGTCGTTGCTGTCTTCAGAAGCCCTTTGGAGAGTGTGGGGTTCATTATGGCTATCCAAAAAGGCCTCAAGCCCCAGGAGGACAAGGGGCATGTTCACATTAAGGGGGCCAAGTGTGGGGAACTGAACTTTGGCAACTCAAAGAGAAGGCTTGGCTTGCTGCTTGTAGCCTGTTCATACAGGCTGGACCCACAAGAAAGCGGGTGGGATGTATCTTGTAGGAAGTGGCCTCTGGAAAAGTGGCCAGATATCAGGGGACAGTGGAGACAGTATGATGTAGCCAGAGAAGGCCAGGAAACACCTCTGGATGAACAGATGTGTTGGGTGTTGTGCTGTTTGGCACTGACCGTTAGGACAAGGGACTGAAGTTTAGCACCTACCTTTTCTGCTATTGGGCAACTAGCCAGATGCCTCCCTCAATATGCGACCTGACAGCTCTTTGGCATCAGCTTCTATGTTCCTGTGGAGAAATCTCCCTCTACTTGGAAGCTCTCGTCAACACAAAGGAGGAGGCTAAGAGCAGTACAGTTTGGGGTACTTGAGGAAGTTATGACCTGGTCACAGCAATTGCTATGGATCCAAAGCCAGGTCTTGAACCTGGGACATCTCTACTCAGGTCTGTACACTATGGCCTGGAGTCTGTAGCTATCACAACATAGCTGTTTCTCCTTCTTTAATGTTTAATGGAGGGCTCCTGAAAGTGAAAATGATTGGAAAGCAAAGTGAAACTGGCCTCTCCCTCTTCCCTAAGGGAAGGAACAAGGAGCCTGCAGAAAACCCATGTGGTACAGGCAAAGGTCACTTTATGCCCCTTGAAAAGAAAACCCACAGGAACCTTTGGAACTTCCTCATTCCTGGTCTTCAGCAGTGACAGCCAGTTCCTGAATGCCTCTGGTTCTCAAACAGACATGCTGCGTGCCCGTAACAGCTGTCATTACCAGGCCTGCCAAGCAGATGGCCCAGATAGCTGTCTCCTCCCCCTCCTGCACTGCAGCTAGCTGAGCTGCTGAAGGTAGAAGACAGTTGCCCCATGTACCAGCTTTGCACAGCCGCCTTGTGCATGCTTGGTCACACAGATGCGCACATGGCCTGTCCTCAAGTGCACATGCATGTTCAAGACGCCCTCAACCAGCGCTTTCCCAAACCACACAAACCCTCCCCAGGTATAAACTTGCACACACACACAAAGCCTCACACATCCTTCCTGGCACAACACACAGACATCAACAGACACAGGCTCTTTATGCTTGCATGTCACCATTCCTGTCTACACACGCCCACTTCTCCTGTACATAGCCCCCTGCTGACACCAAGCCTCAGCATGCTGCTGTACCTCCTCTGCACAGGACCAGGACACCAGCTTGTCCCCTCTCAGCCTGCCTCAGAATCTAACCAGCTGTTGTGGCCAGCAGGGTAGTGTCCCATAAGTGCGTTTCACTCTGTCCATATTGTTTCAAAGGGTGAGTGAGATCCAGGCCCAAACCAGCATTCCCTAGCAGCCTTTCCTGTATGAGTTTAACATAGAGTGGTCACCTGGGCTCTCCAGAGTTCTTTTCATATCTGTGCCAGAGAGGCTCTTCTAAGTTTCCAGGAGCACAGCACACTTAAGGAAGAGTGGACAGATAGAGGAACAAGAGACCAGCCGTGCCCTGCAGTTAGCACTTGGAATTGAGAGTTCACTCGAAGGCTGGTTTAACAATGATGATACTGAGTGTTGCTGGACACTTTCATACATGGCACCAGATGCTCTGTGTACTTCACCCTGGTGCTCACACAGCCTTATGGCCAAGGTTACAGCATCCTGTCCATTGAGAGGAGGATGTTGAGGCTTAGAGAAGTTTGTAACTTGCCCCAAGTCCCATGGCCAGCAAGCGTAGGATGGAAACGCAGATCCCAGCTGGAGGAACCCGTTGGTGTGGCTCAGGAAAATCACTTGCCAATGTGGCCCCCATCTGTCCTTCCCCAAAGCTGGCATCTATGACTTCGAGCCCTGTGGAACTGCTGCTCTCAAGTGTGCTGCCACAGTGTTCTGTATTCTGCCTCTCTATTTCCCCTCCCCCAGGTCCTCTGCTTCTCCTTTCGTGAGCCCTTGGTTCCAAAGCACCTAAGGGAGAGCCATCTGATTGGAACCACACAATCAAAGAAAGCAGGACTTTTACCCTGCTGCACCCAGGGCCTGGCCCTCTCCTGTCTGTCTCAGCTGCCTATGGGTGGGGCCTTGGCTGTGACCAGGACAGCGGAGTGAGGTCAGCAGAGGAGGTGCTAGACCACAGAAAGCCCATGATGATTTCTAATGCCATTATTGGAAATCTTTACTGAACATATTTCTCACTTCCCTGACTCTGTAAGATTCATCTAGGAAGCATAACTGAACTTTTTTTTTAATTAGTCAGGATTTTATAATTCCCAGGATGTCAAGTCTGGATCCCAACAGGATCAGGCTGCGCAAGTAGGAGGCAAGGAGAACTATTGTGTGGCGAAAACCAGGAAACTCCCTAAACATGTTTTAAAAATACATTCCTGCTTGCTTATTTGCCCTCACTTCTATGTGGAAGTGATATTGAGAAGAAAAAGTCCCTGGCAGCGTCTTCCCGTGATACAGGCGTCATAGTGTATGCTACAGATGCAAGCAGGTCCTGGGCCACAGAGAGACATTGGCACTGAGACCTCCAGGCCCCTCTGTCCTGGGGGGTGTAGGCAGCACCTCTGCTCGCAGGCACCTAGAAGATAGATTCCTCAGGTCACTCCAGCCCTGGGACCCACAAGCACAGGCACTACTCAACTCTTGGAACTGTCAAGAGAAGCTCGCTTTCCCGATCCTGTGTACAAATACACTCAAGGTGACAGGACTTGACGTCTGGCAATTGTTCAGCTTCTACTGGAAATCATCCATATTTAGGGTGGTCAGGGAAGAGCCAAGGTCTAAAGTGATTTGCTGAAAACACTTGACCAGGATGACTATTGTTACCGCAGCCGAAGTCTGAATTCTGAACACTGTCCAGCACCAAATAAGATTCTCTACAAATCTGAAATGCCCAATGCCAGCAGACCCCACAGAGCCAAAGGCTACGGGACAATCAGTTCCTGTGGACTGGCCCACCGTGGACCCAGGCTGGCCCACATTTGTTTCCTCACACGCAGGAGGCAGTTGGGAGCAAGGTTGTGGGGCTAAATTCAGGCCTTTCTGCCTGTGGACTGCTGGGTGTGTCCCCAGACATGCAGGAAAAGGGAAGGGAGTAGGGGGTGTTGCTGTGGAGTTTATATGGCCTGGGTCCTGGCAGCTCCTATTTTCCTAAATCAGGAGGCAGTCAAATAAGGAAATGCCTCAGACCATATGCTGCAATGCAGGGTGACCGTTACATGACAATAGAACAAAACTAGAGTTATTCCAGGCAGGCGTAGATTTTTAAGTATGTGGGTGGCCTTGTTTTGCCAAGGAAAAACCCTTATTTTGTTTATACTTTCTCCCTTACTTTGTGGAAAAAATAAGATCTTTTCTGCAAAGGTTGCATGTGATTTCTACCCCATGGTCTGACTTGGAAATGCTTCCAAAAAAGGGATTAACAATCTACGCAATATCAATATGTTGCTCTTGTCTCCTTGAATGTCAGCTTGTATCGTTGACCAAGGTGATGGAAAAGACCCCATGGCTAGAAGGGGAGGGGTCAGGTGACCCTGGGCATGCGAGAGGACATCATCACACTCATCACCAAATCAAGGCTCAGCACAGGACGAAGGTGAGAATCTGAGCTGCCTCAGCAGAAGCACTGCCAAGGAGAGAGCGGAGGTCTGTCCAGCAGCCGCAGGGAGCTCTGCGCTCTCACATGGGTCCCCTGAGAGTCTACAGCCTGGAGTCCAACTCTTGACATTAAGTGAGCACCCAACCCTCACAGCCTGGTGGGCTAGTGCAGGACTCTTGGGGCGTGAGGAGTGAAGAGTGGCTTTGGGTCTAGGGCTTGGGCAGCCCCTGTGCCCTTTTTAGAGAATGCAGCCTTCTGACATAGACAAAAGTTGGGTAGAGGCCACATTCTCCGTCTTTCTTTTCCTCTCTGTCTCTTTCTCTCTTCCTGTCTGTCTGTCTGTCTGTCTGTCTGTCTCTGTCTGTCTGTCTCTGTCTCTGTCTGTCTCTGTCTCTGTCTCTGTGTCTGTGTCTGTCTGTCTCTGTGTCTCTATGTCTGTCTCTCTGTCTCTTTCTCTTTCTCTGTCTGTCTGTCTGTCTGTCTGTCT
>NDGM011250265.1:0-10399 GCA_002564305.1 Octomys mimax
CACTTTCATTCAAATGGTTTTGCCAGTTTGTGATTGAGGTTTTAATTTCCTGTATATCTCTTTAAATCTGCTTCATGGATTCTATTTCTTTCCTATATTTCTCATTCAAGGATTCCATCATTTGTCTATTCTCCTCTATTTTTTTTATCGGTGTCTTATTTAGAAGCACTTACTAATTGTTTCATTGTAGTTGTCATTTCTTTTTTTTCTTTTACTTTCAAGATTCTTTCTGATATGATTTCCTCTACACCTTTCTGCAGTTGTTTCTTTATATCAGACTCTATTATTTCAGAGAGTTCAGGTGTGTGATTTCCAATTTCTTCTATGCTGCTGTCTCCTGCATTTGCTCTGGTTGGGCTCGCGATATAATTGAGATGTGTTGCCTTATGATTGACATGTTATTTACCTGCTATTGTATACCTCTTTTTCTCCTATGTTTAATCATTTGCATTTTAGTAAGAATGCCTTTTGCTCCTTCTCTTTCATTTTTATAGCACTGTCTTCTGACCTTTGGTGTGCAGCTTTGTTGCAGTTATTACTTTAACAACTATTGACATTCTTACCCAAGAGAGATTATGTGGTTAAGGCAGTTAGTTTTGCATTTACAGAAATATAATTAGGAACACTAATATTGGGTAGTGAGATTTAGCAGTTGACAAACTTTTGTATCTAATGGATTTGTATTTTAAACCCTAAGAGCAAATGTTATGTATAGCTGAGCAGATATTAGATCGGGAATTTTTATTTAAACTAGTTCCCATTAGTTCTGTCTGATCATCTCTTCTTTTGTACCTGTAGTCCTCCAAGCACACTAGATCACCCCAGTTACCGGTTGCCCCCTCGCTCAATCAAGAGAGAAAGAGGGAAGATGCTCTCACAGATATTAGTCTAGCAACGTGCTCAGCTTACCTGTTCTGGATCTGCCAACTTCAAACTCTCCCATGTGGGCCTGACTTGGGTTTGGCTGCTGTGCTCTGCTTCATCTTAATGCAACCCATGGATCTGAATCCACTGTTCCCTTCTGGCAAGATGTTTGTGCTCCTGGATTAGTTAGGTGTATCTTGCCCCTTGATTCTCCTCAGGGAGTTCTGCTGCAGGGTTCTACCCCGTCTAATAGAGGTGGTTCTGGTGAGGGAGGGGACAGTCCCACACTCTCAAAGCTGGGCCTAGAGACTGGCTGGAGTAGAATTCAGTGCAGTTTTTTTTTTTTATACATGCTTGTAGTCTGGTTATTTTGTAGAAGTATTTTGATTTTAGCCTTGAATTTTGAGAACCTTATGATTGTTTCTAGTGTGGAAATGAGTTAGTACGTTATAAATTGTATCTATTTAATCGTTATCTTAAAGCAAATATGAATAGATCAAGACATGTTACTTTTCACAAATTTGCCCCTGAAGAGTATGTTCTAAGGAAATGGGTTTGCTTATCAAGTTGACCAGAGGTAAATTGTGGTGCATTAACTAATGGTCAACTTGGAGCACCCAGATGAACTGAGTGAACATAATTTGGTGTGTAGAAGGCACACCTGAGAATTGTTGATGATAGAAGATTGGGGAACTGGAGAGGAAGATGGCATGCTCTTCCTGGAGAAGCGTGTCAGGATGGATTTCCTGATATGAATTCATCTTTTCTCCTCATTGGAAGAGCTTGATCTTTGATGTAATAGGATGGCTAATGTTCTCTTTGGGTGAGCTCTGGTCATTGTGTTGAGTGTCTCATCCTCGATCCAGTGCAGATCCCTTCACATGGTGTCACAGATCCTTCATTCTATTGGTGCATTTTCTAGCATCCACCACTGACATTTGGAGCTTCCATGTGCAGATCCTTGAAACAGACTTGCATGAGACATTGTTGTGAACTCTAGCCTCCAGTTGGAGTTGTGTAAGACATTTCCATGGGATCCAGGCCCTCAGTGGGAATATTTGTTTCTGTAGTATGTGAACAGATCTCTTACATTCTCTAAATTCGATTTTGTGGGTAAATATTATAAAATAATCCTGTAAATTATGTATCTTGTATTAAATTTTTCCCATGCAATTCCTGACTACAACAGCAATCAAATGTCAATATTTTCTGTTTGTATGGAAAAATTGTCTGAGAAACATGCAATCAATCTTTAGTAATAGAGAATAACTAATAATCAGTTACCTTATTTATAGTAGATATGGTTTTATATTTCTTTTGTTTAAACTATCTGTTACAATCAAACTTAAAATAATAGAGAAGTGATATTCAAATTCTCCTCACAAAAATGTTCATCCAACTCAATGAGCAGTTGAAATGGATTCCCTCCAGAGACTGTGAGAAGGATTCATGGAGTAGTGAGAAAAAACACACATTAAATAGTAGATATCCAGAGTTGCCGCTCCTATTACATCCTAATATCTGTGTTGTAATTTGGAATTGCAATGTTCCCTAAGGACCACATATTTGAGATATAATCCCAAGGTGTGGGTGGTGGAACATTCGAGCCATGGCCTAATGAGTGAGTATTAAGTCACTGGGCCATGTTCATGGAAGTTATATTAAAACCCTGGCCCCATCCTGTCTTTCCCTTTGCTCTTATCCATGAAGCAAACTGTTTTCACTGCTGAATGTCTCAACATGATGTACTGACTCAGAATAGACCCAGAAGAAGTAAGGCCATTTTACCAGTTTATCTCCAAAACTAAGACCACAATAAGCTTTTATTTCATTGAAGTTGATTATATCAGGCATTATGTTCCAGTAACAGATAGTTGAATAAAACATTTCATGACATGTGATGAGTTACTTTTCCTATACTATAAGCTTGGCCAGTTCTTATCTTGCTACTAATCTTCAGCATTAAATACTCTAATCTTAGGGAAAGTTATTTTAAGATTTCATGGAGTGAGGTTCAGTATTATTGAGAAAACTAAACTTGCAGTGTTTTTTTCTTGGTTCTTCACTCCTTTTATCCTCTAAATTTTTGCAAAAATGCATTATTTATACATATATACTTATAAATTATCACATCTTTTGGAGTTATTCCCTTTGAAATATATATTTTTTCAGGCTATCAGAAACACTAATATCAAATAAAAAATAAATTATTTGACAACCTAAAAGAAATATATGATTTATTGATGAAACTACAGGTTCTTGATTATTTATTTTTCTTACCTTACATGTCCCACACATTTATTATTTATTGATAAATAAATAAAACAATGAGTGTTGCTGTCTTTGTTATATACTACATGCTTTGAAAACACTCAGTTTTGTATTATCATTATGTAATATATCACTTATAATATAATAATGAAACTAATATTTTTATGTACCTACCATGTGCATGAAACTTATTAATGTAGATGCTTTTCAAGCTTGTTAGCTGCCTGGATTTGGAACTTTTTAAATGCCTCATATGATCAATGAATCCAGCTACTTTACCTGAGTGATTTATGTGTTCCACATAGCAGCCCTCAGTATCTATTTGTTTCCAGGTTTGGTAAGTTTAGACTTAGGAGTTTTAATAACTCACTCAGCAGTAACACTCTGGAATCTTTATCCTGTTATATTATTGTATGACTTACATAAAATTAAACTCATTGTGACTCTTGATTGTCAACTTGTCCATTGCCTCCTTTCTATACCACAGTCATTTTTTAGACCGACATATAGCACGCATATTAGATATTCAGAAATGATTATACAATTAAGGTAATTACTATAAAATATACATGTATTAATCTATTAAATATAATGTATTAAACATTTATGGGGCAGTATCAGGGTCCAAAAATTTCATAAAATTAGGAAATAAAATGAAACACACAATCATTCTTGTTATAAAGTGTTCAAAGATCATATAAAAGAGAGGGGGGAAAAAAGGACATGAGAGAAATAAAAAGCTTCCAATTTTTTACAATCTGTATATTGATATTTACTTCCCTCCAAAATAAAATACACATATAACTCAAAAACTGAAAATTAACAAATATTTATTCCATCACTCAATCAACTAGTATTCAAGTTTGAGAGATGAGATAGAGTTATCCAGGACAGGGAGAGAAAGTCCAAAACGACACACAGAAGAACTGTTACTTTGGAGACTGAAAATTGCACTTCAATTTTCTCAGCAATGGGAAGAAAAGTGAAAAATAAGAATTGTAGGTATAAGCATAAAGAAGTTCTGTGTCTTTGTTACATTCTGGACAAGGCATTCCAGCAGAGGAGTGACAAGCTCATAATCTGGATACATAAACATCATTGTGGTGAATACATGCAGGAAGCCTTGCAAGGGGTAATGATAAAGTCTATTAAAATGCTACAGATCAGTAATGATGGGGCTCAGGGTAAAGGAAGCAGCAGATTTGGGGATGGAGAGAAGAGTGAGATTTAAAGTAAAGAGTATATTTTCTTAATTTTTATTTTTTAAAAAGGCTTATGTCCTCAGACAGAAAGAAGCAATGTTTGATCTAATATCAAACTATGTCCTGTGAGACATTTATGAAGCACAATTGATAGCAGATATCTTGGTTTACTTTCAAATTAAATTCTGAGGTCTTCTACTCACCTTATCCATTCTCGCTATCCTTTTCTTAACACCATACAGTGACATATGTTTAAGCACTAAAATTTAAAATCCAGGTGTGTGGGAGAAGTGTCACTAACTTGAGCTGCAATGTTTTAAGTTTCTACCAAATATATTTAATTTAGAATTAATAAGATGGTAGAATGGAAATTAAATCCTCCATGATTGTCAGGGAAAGCACCTATTGAAGTATAAATATATGAAAGATAAATCTACTTGCAATGTAATTAATTCAAATCTGCAGAACCAATAAGTGTGTGACGATGTTCCCATTATTACATTACACTTGTGAGGAATGCTCAGGAATTTAATTAGCATTTACTCATATGACTAAAGAAAATGAGAAGTTAAGCATGCTATCTAATTAACTAGCTATAGATTTCTTGTTAAACAAATATTAAATGTACAAATACTTGAGACTAGGCTCAAAATGTGGCCCTGACTAGATATCCATTTACTCATGAGTCTTAAAGAATATTAGTTAATTTTTAAGAACTAAAAAATACACAGTTTTCAGTCAAGTCTGTCTATTTTATACAGGTAATTTTCCCCCTCTTTAGGTCACTTAGAACATTGCCCTTATTTCATTGGCCAAAGTGGGGTGGGTTAGACTTTGAAATGGGAGATCACATGTAAAAGTCAAGCATATCACCACAATATTCTGATCAGTTATTTTAGGGAGTTTATCTCCACATTTTATAGATACAGCTGTTGAAGTGCAGACACGTTGATGGGACAGCGTCACCCAACAATGAAAGGCAACATGCTTATATTTTCTCCACTCCTCAAAAACAGCAATTATGGTGATGATATAAGTCAAATTTCACTACTTTATTTAAAACTACTCATCATGTTTCCATACCATGAAGAATAAATGCTCTAGTTTTTAAGGATTGATATGATGTGCCCTCTACCAACTTTCCTTCTAGCCTCAGACCCACTGCATGTATGACCTCATCTTCCATAACTGAACTTACTTCATTCTACTTTTGCTGCTTGTGAATCACACTAATTTATCTCACTTCTCATAAACCTCAACAAAATTTTATCAATGAGGGCTTCCTTAATGACTGTATAGAGGTGCTTCTCTCCTCCTCCTCAACCCATTTCCCTAATGAGTTGCACATTTTCCTTAATATAACACATACTATAAGCTTTACATATTTATCTGGTATTTTGTACCACACTCAATTCAAATGTAAAGTCCAAAAGGAATGGATTTCCTTTGGTCATTACTAATGTTGAAACACACAAACTAATTGTGCCTGGCACATGGCATGTACCTGATCAATGTTAATGAATGTACAAACATTATTCTGCCACCACTACCATCTAGGATAAACTATAAAGTTGTAGTTGTCTTTCTTGTTAATAAAGATATTTTATTTTATCTTTGCATGTTATCCCCTAGAGTGTAGAATAAAGGCCATTGAGTAGGTGTTGAAAGACTATCATCTGACTTAAATGCAATAAGTATGACATCGGTGTGCACTATTTTAAATATATAGATAAGTTAATGGTAGTAAGAACTCAACCAACAGAGACAATTGGGAGGAAAACCACGTACAATCACATCACATTTTAAAGTAGAAGAAACAGAACATATCAAAAATTTGTAACCACATGTCAGAATGAATGGTGGGTACCCGTTGTGAACATGTGTGTTTTAAGAAAATACTTCATATAAAATCACACGCAACTGAAATGGAAAGTAATCAAGGTTCAGGAGCTTTACTCCATACCAAAGAATATTCAAATGAAATTTGGCTTATAAATTTTGTGATGTTGTCATAGTTAAGAAAAAAAAAATTTAGATACAGTGAATTTCTACTGATCTGTGACATTAAATGATGCTACAATTTAAGAGAGAAGATAAAACCATGAAATTTAGCAAATCAATAAAATTATTGAACGTTGATGCATACACATAGAGGGAGGTGACACTAGCGATAGAATGATAATGTGACAAAAATTTAAAAGATTTTTATCTAGGTAAAGAATGAATGCATATTCAATCCATTATTCTTTTAATTTTTCTTGAATAGAAGTTTAAAATTATTGCAAAATAAAAAATGAATAAAAAACTGTCCATTTGGTATCTTCTTCCTAAATTATTAAAATGAATAAGAGAATTATTTTCTAATTCTTTTTTTTTTTTTTTTTCGGAACCAGGGTTTGAACTCAGGCCCTTGCGCTTGCCAGGGAAGCGTCTAATTCTTAATTTATGTTTACTGAAATAAAATTCAGTGTTACATTTGTTATTAAATTCTAAATCAAGAATCACCATATAAGCCAACTGTGGTCACAAATGGTTATAAACCCAGGGGAGGTTCAGCTAGCAGGAGCACTGTGAGTTTGAGGTAAGCCTGGGGTATATAATGAGCTCAAAGCCAACTTGAACTGCATTGAACAGCCTTGCCTCAAAAAGTACATCAAAACAACAACAACAAAGAAAAAAAAAACCACAGAGACATTATTTTTTTATTCAAAATAAAAACTTTTATTTTTATTATTTCCATTATGTATTGTCCTCACTTTTTGCATCACATGTAATATATTTTCCTACTATCAACATCAAATGTATGTCTTTTTGCATTCATATTCAAGTAGTCAACATTGTTTGAATATGTTGTTAATGTTGGTTGAAAAATATAAAACAGTTATTAATACCTTACTGTACCCTAAAAATAACACTATAGGAAAGAAAGGATAAATGACATCATTTGATGTAAAGCACTGTAGAGGTAAAGAATCAGTTTAGTATAGTGCAAAATGTCATTTAGCACCTAAATTACATACAGAAACAAAGTGTATGGGGTGGTAAATTCCAACTTCTCTGTTTTAATTTTTATGATTAATATTTTTGTCCTTACCTAGTTAACTGACTGGAATTGTCATCTCATAATTACTTTCCCTATGAATTTCAGACTGGGAAAGAGTGAAACTATAGGAATATTTCTTTTTTAAATGAACTTTCTTATTTTATTTTAGAATAAATTTTGATCCAAATACTAGCCATGGATATACCATAGAAAGTTTCCAACAATTCCAGCCAAAGCCCAGACCCTATGTGTGTGTGTGTGTGTGTGTGAGCTTCCGCCTACACTCCCACTCCCCTAATAACTTTCCAGCCAGCACCCAGGCCCCCGGGTTGTGGCGGGGGGCACTCACCCACTCTGTGGATCCCTTTCTAGCCAGAGCCAAGGCCTGGCATGTGGGGGGGCACTTTTGTCTGCTTGCCCATTGCCATCAAGGGCCCAAGCCCTACATGTGTGTCTGATCATACACACACTCCCAGGAGCCTCCTCCATCAGGCAGGGCTGGTGTGGAACCCTGCAGCAGAACTCTCTGCAGAGAGTTTAGGGGCCAGACCCACACAGCTAATCCAGGAACTGAACATTTGCCAGAGGGGCACAATTGGTTTACCTCATAAGCTTCAGCAGGAAGAAGCAGAGCACAGCAGCCACACCAAAGTCAGACACATTTGGACAAATTTGAACTTGGTGAATCTAGACCCAGTAAGCTGAGCATTTTGCTAGACCCAGATCTATGAGAGCATCCTATCTCTTCCTCTGTTGATTGAGAGAGGAGGCAACAGATAACTGGGGTGAACTAGTCTACCTGGAAGACCCCATCTACATCAAGAGGAGCTGATCAGAAAAAATGTAGGGGAACTGACTTAAATACCAATTCCCAATTTAATATCTGCTTAGCTACACAGACATAATATGTGCTCTTATGGTCCAAACTATAAAACCATTAGTTATAAAAGTTTGTCAGCTGCTAAATCTCACTACTCATTTCAAGTGTTCCTGATTGTAATTCTGTAAGTACCAAACTATAACTGCCTTAACCATATGAACTCACTTGGAAAAGAATTTCAGTATGTGTTAAGGTAATAACTGCACCAAAGCTCTATACCAAAGTTCAGAAGACAATGCTATATAAAATGTCGAAGAGAAGGAGCAAAATTCATTATCAGGCCCCAAGCCCACACAGAACAAATAAAAAAGCCACCATTATAGAAGAAATTGGAAAACACATGCCTAAAATCTCTGAAATAATAGAGTCTGAAGTAAAAAAGAACTGTAGAAAGGTATAGAGGAAATCAGATCAGAAATAATCTCTGAAGTAAAAAAAAAGAAATGATAAATATAATGAAAGAATTACTAAGTGCTTCTAAAGAAGACACTGATAAAAATAGAGGCAATAGAAAAATGATAAAATCCTTGAATGCATAATGTAGGAAAGAAATCAAATGCATGAAGCAGATTCAAAGACACACAGGAAATTAAAACCTCAATTACAATCTGGCAAAACCATTTGAATGAAAGTGAAGACAGAGTTTCAGATCTTGGAGACACCATTGCAGCTAGTGAAAAGGTAAGAAAGATCTCTTAAAAACAACTAGGAATCAGGAAAAATAATTCAACATCTGCAAGACAATGCATACATAAACAACATAAGATTAATATGCATCAGTGAGAAAGAAGGAGTCAGTACAAATGATATAGAAAGAATATGGGCAGAAGTAATAACAGAAAACTTCCCGTATATGGTGAAAAAATCTGACATTCAGGTAAGTGAAGCATATAGAAATCCAAATAATATCAACCCAATTAAAAACATGCCCAGACATATAATAATCAAGATTCCAGAAATTTAGTAAAAGAACAATATACTAAAATCTGCTAGAGAAAAAAGACAGATCACTTTTAAAGGAAAACTCTAGCCGGGGTGATGGCTCAGTAAAATACTCGCTTCCCTGGCAAGCGTAATGACCTGAGTTCAATCCCTGGTTCTGGGGAAAAAAAAAAAAAAAGAGCCCCATTAGAATAATGGCAGATTCCTTTTCAAAAACCCACAAGTCAAGAAGAGCATGTAGCAAAATACTACAAGACTGTAAGAAAATTAATTGCAGCCTAGACTGATCTACCCTGAAATACTTGCATGACAAAGAACTAAAGAATTTCATGATGACAAACCCAACCCTGCAGACTACTAAAAGATATTCTAGAGAGGGACTAAAATGACCAGAACTCCACAAATGAGAATGGAAAGAACCCACCAAATAGGGCAAACAATTAAACACAGGAGGATAAAGAGATATACAACAGCACATAAATAATATGTCAATCAAAAGGCAATACATCTCAAGTTCATTCATCAATGTAAATGGATTCAATTCACCAATTAAAAGAAAGTGACCTGCAGAATGGTTTAGTAAGCAAAATCCAACAATATGCTGCATACAAGAAACCCACTTAACTCATAAAGAAATTCATAGGCTAAAAGCAAAGGATAGAAAACAATAGTACATGCCACAGGATCTCAGAAAAAAGGAGGGGTGACAATGTTATTCGCAATCAGTTCAAACATCAAACCAAGCATGATCAAACAAAATAAAGAAGGCCACTATATTCTGGTTAGGGAAAAAATACGAGAGAAAGAGGCAACAGTCATAAATATGTGTGTACTAAACACGAGAACACCCAAATATATAAGACAAATATTAATGGACATGAGAAACCTAATAGCCAACACCACAATCTTAACAAGAGACTTTAACACCCCCTTATCCCTAAAAGATAGGTAAAGCAGACAAAAAATTAGCAAAGAAGTAGCAGAAGTGAACCAGACCTTTGAATAAATGGACTTAGTGAAGACATACAGAGTGTTCCACCCAACCATATCTGAATACACCTTCTTTTCACCTGCACATGGGAACAGACTACAACCTAGTCCATAGGTCATTCATATATATCTATATCTATATCTATATCTAGGGGCTGGCGAGATGGCTCAGTGGTCTAAAGCACCTACTTGGAACAAGCTGAACTA
>NDGM011250267.1:4123-15134 GCA_002564305.1 Octomys mimax
GAGAGAGAGAGAGAGAGAGAGAGAGAGAGAGAGAGAGAGAGAGAGAGAGAGAGAGAGACTCGCCGTGTCCTCCTAGTTCCCTAGCCCATAGCGGAAAGAGGCACGCAGGGAGGCCTTGCTCTGCTCCTTCCGAGGGCAGCGGCTCTAGCGACGATCCTCCCTCCTGCGCCTCACCCTCCTCGTGTTCCCGAGGGGCTGGAGCGAGAGCGAGATGAATTGGGGTGATGGCAAGATAACGCGAGTGGGAGATAATCCTTATCAGCAGGATTTTTCTTCCTATGATGGGATCTAAAAAGATCTATCATGCAGAGCAGCTTTCCCCCAGGCGTAGAACAATAGACGTGAGCCTGGCGCCTGGGACAGCCCTGGCCACCTTGCGTCCCTTGTCTTTGTCCGTACAGGGTCTGCTCCCCTAGTACAAACACCCAAACCTTCCAGAGCACCTCCCTGACCTCCAACTGCCCCTTTGGCGGAGTTCTACCGTCTCTCAGCTGCGGGCTCGGAAGAAATGTGGGGCACCTGTGGGGACAGTGAGGCTGCAGAGGGCACAGGTGAGGCCCTGGCCTGCACCTACAGCCGGCCGCGCGGCCTAGGGCTGGTTGAGGAACAACTGCTCAAGGCTGGGTCCTGGAAGAAACCGCCCACCACTTGGCTGGGCTTCCCCGGGAGTGAGGGGCGCGCTCAGCGTAGGTGGCAGGGTCCAAAACCAGAACGGGAAGGCCACTGGGTGAGCTACTCAACTCTGATCCTCCAACCGGGCCGGGGTGCACCCAGACCCTGGGCTTCTGTCCACCCAGCCTCATCTGCTGCGCCTTTACCATCCGCTAGGCCGGGCAGAGCAGCTACACAGCATTCTCTGAGGCCTGGAGAAGCCCCGCGAGTGCGACCAGCGCGGCCAAAGCGCAGATTGGCAGGAAGGCGCCTCACCGCGCGAAAGAAGCAGCACTTGTTTTGTGCTTCTTTCAAACTGTTCTAGGGCCTGGGACAAACATTAACTTTTGCGGGGATGAGGAAGTAACTGGCTGCGGGTGGAGTTGGAGAAGCGCCAGTGGTGCCTACGCCGCTACGTGGAGTCCCGGAGCCTCGTAGTCTTTGCCCTGGGCGTGGAGGCCACGGTTGACCTTGCTGAATCCGAGCGCGAAACAGAGGCGGCAGGAAAGGGCGAGACTCTCCCTTCCTGCTGGAGGCCTCGGCAGCTCTGGGCGAGCCTGACCACTACTCTCGTGCCTGGTGAGGGAAACTGGGGTGCGCAGCGCGCTGCTGTCCCTGCCGCTGCGCCCCCGGCCCTCACCTGCGGAGCCACCCTTTCCTAAGCCCCCACCCACCCCAGTTGTTGCCGTCGCTCCTGGCGACCCTGATTTTGCTGCGTATTTGGGGGCACATCCATGACAAACGTAGTGACACTGCCTCATCCAGTAGGACTTTGGGAGCAGCCATTAAGTGTCTGTTGTCCGGAAGGGTTTTCCAGGCAGCTCTACAGAGAAAATGAAGATCAAACCCGTTCGCCACCCAGCACTCGGCCTGACCCGTCTTTGCGGCCCCAGAGCACGCAAGGGCCCGGCTTCCCTGGCCTGGCCGCGGCAGAGGGTGGAGGGCTCAGGGGGTGAGCCGGCCGGGCGCTGCAGCAGGGGCGCTATTGTTGCTGTGGGGAAGCTTCCTGCTCTGGGTTCTCAACTGTGACCCTCAGCGCAGCTTCCCGCACTTTTCTCCAAATTCCCAGCCTCGAACCTCCGGAAGTCCCCAAATCCCCGCGCTGTTTCCCTATCCCCTCGCCTGCCGCCTCCCTCGCGCCCGGGCAGCGGGCTGGGATCCTCCTTCCCCGTGGCTCGCAGGGCCTCAGCGCCCGCTCGCGGTGCTCTTGGAGACCCGGAGGCCAGATCCTGTGAGGCCCCCTGCCTTGCCAAAGTAACAACACTGGAAATTCTAAGAAAAGTGAACGCCACCGTCCTCTCCGCAGCGAGGCGAGCGGTGCAGGTGGGGGCGGTGGCGCCGGTCGTCCCCAGGACCCGAGCGCTCCGGAGCGAATGTGCGCGCGCTCTTCTCATTTGCTGGTCAATTCCGTCGAAAAGTTTGCTATTTATAGGTCACACGCGGCCGCCGGGTCCACACGCCCGCTTGCCCGGGGCTAAGGGAGAGCGGTCTGTCCCGGTGGAGTCCTGGGATCTGATTTTTTTGGCTTCCACCCTCGAGCGCACCACGGGTACCCGGCGAGGAGACCGCGGGGAGCCCCGAAAGCAGCCCTAGCTGGGCGGGAAGAGGGAACTCCTGGCCCGCGACCCCGTGAGTCCGCGCGGGCCCGGGGCCCTGGGAGGGGCCCCCGAGCTCCGGCGCCTCGAGGCGTGCCCTCCTCCCGCTTAACACCTCCCCCCCCCCCGCCCCGATTTCGGAGAGTCTCTCCCCTCCGCTTCTTTCTGGGCCCTGCTCGCCACTTGCCGAGGAGTTTGCGTCTGAGCAGTGAAAGAGGCCAAAGCGGCCGGGGCGCGGCGGCGGGGTGGGCGCGGACCGCTGCGGAGGTGAGTCCTGCGGCCGGATGGCGACCTTTCAGCGCCCCGGCTCTGGCGCGGGGATCGGAAGGCGGGAACTGCACAGCCTAACGGTGTAGGGCTACACGGCTGCGCCCCGAGAGCAGATCTGCCTTAACATCTCGCGCTGGGCAGAAGGAGGGGTGGAGAAGAAGAACGTGGACACACGCCGGGCTGGCCGGAAGTACGGTCAGGTCCTTCAGCCGCAGGTGCGGCAGGGGCTCTGCTCTCCCCTTCCCGTTGTGGTGCACCGACCTACTCGGGGGCAGAGATGCAAGCGGACCTTAGAGGTCAACAAGTAGGCCTTGACCTTGTCCTTCTTTCCTTCAAGCCCGAGCCTGGAGCGAAGTTGTGCGGTTTTTTAGAAGTCACATGTCCCCGGGGAGGGAGCCCGAGGGGGGGGGGNGGAGAGCTTTCCCAGGGCTGGCAGGAGCGCGCTGGAAGCGTCTGCGTGAGAGGGCTCCGGTGCGTTGCTGCAGGGCGGCTGCTGGCTAGATGCCCACGCAGGGCGCTAGGGCGCGCTTTCCTGGCTCGGGCCTAAGTACTGCCCAGGCGGAGTGAGGTGGGCAAAATCGTGACTGGAAATAATTCCACAGTGGGTCAGTTTGGCCGAAAATAAGAGCTCATGGTAGGTTGAGAAGGAGTTAGGCAGCTCTGAATGTGTCACCTCTCCAGCGGGCAGGACCCAGGGCCCTCACCGCGTGTCTCTGAATTAACTTCTTAGGAGCCATAAATTTTCCCCAACAAAGTAGATATAACGAAATGCTTGACGCTTCCCCAAAGCTTTCCTAGCATCTTCTCCAGAGAGACTAGAGACTTAGCACCGCTCTTCCAGGGCACCGCGTTTAGAGGACCTTCTCTCTGGGGCACCCTTGGGGGCTGGATGCGTGGGCGCACACTGCTGGAACAGGCTGACCTGGACAGGACGACGGGGAGCACCCACACGTAGCTCCGAACTGCTTGGATTTGCACCCAGGCTGCCCAGTGTAGCTGACAGTCCACCTGGCACGGGCAGAGCAGAGGGGCGTCCTGCTGCCCCCAGGGGAGTACAGGTAGTGTGACTCATAGGACAGCTTCCTAGCTGGTTCAGATTGAGAGATTTCACAGTTAGGAAATCTTGGCACTGACCATACTTGTCAGAATTTGGCGGCTGGAAGTACTGTGACTTAAAATATTTCCCACCCTCTTCCCCACAGTAAATGCCTTTCAGCCACCCCAGTGGGGTTATCCAAGTTGCTGGTCCTTTTGCTTAGCCTTAAGGGGAAAGCCAGGGACAAAGGAGAGGAGGTCAAAGTGAGAAAGGAGAAAGACCCAGAAAAGTGTGGTGAGGGAAAGGAGGAGGAGCAGGAGGAGACCTTGCTAGCTGTTTGTCTCCTTGGAAACACGCATGGTCTTTTGAGAGTTAGCCCAAGAACAGCACAGCCCATCCCAGGTTCCGTGGCCGCAGCTGGCCAGTAGTGGCCACCTTCTCGGAGGCCGCATGGGTATTTGGATCCTTGTCCCCAGAGTTTCTATGGCACACATTGCTCAGCTGCTGCTCAAAGATGAGATAGGCCAGATGTCCACTCCAGCACTCCTGACGCTTCTACTTCCGGCAGCGTGGATTCTGGTCTGGGGGAGGAGCTCTCCTGCCCTTGGTGGGATCTGAGAACCAAGAGGTGGAGTTAGCTGGGTCAGGATGTGAGCTCTGCCGCCCAGTCCCAGGCAGGATTCCTTTCTGACTTGTCCTTTCGCACTCCCTCCTTGAACACCCTCTAGGCCCTGGGGATTTACCCACAGGTTTCTGCTCTTTCTCAGTGGGAGTAAAGGTGCTATTTGTACCATCCAGACACAGGTAGAGAGCAAACACTGTGTGTGTAGTGTGTAGTGTGTGTGTGTGTGTGCGTGTGTACAAATAATGAGCATCCTGTTTCCAGATTACTTAATGAAGGAAGACCAAATTTTATTTTTTCCAAAATAATTGATTTCTAAGGAACGCTGGAAAGCAACATCAAGGTTTGTCCCTTTCCCAATTCTTCAGCTTTGTGACCTTTAAACCCTTAGAATGAGAGGGAAGCCCTGTGTACAGTGTGGCAGGGACAGTCACCTGTGCCTGCCCTGGCCTTACCCTTCTCACGTGGCCTCGGACCTTAGTTACAAGTGCCTAGAGGGCCACAAATAATAAGATCACCAACCCCTGGCAGTGCCTGAGTTGTGGTCCTTTCTGTGGCTGATGAGTCATAGGGTGAGGTGATCAGCTTGAGCTGTTCCAGGCCAAGGGAGTGGTATGGCCTTAACATCTCCTGTTGGAGAAGGACAGTCCCTCCTGTCCTTAGCCCTCTCCACTCCTGCAGCCTGCAGCCTGCCTGGCTGCTCTCCCATGTCAGCTGGAGCTAAAATGGCCACGGGGACCCAAGCCCAGCTGACCCCACCCTCCCTTCCCCCCGCAGACCCCTGTCTGTAGTAAAGAGTGGTTGTGCCTGGATGGTGGCGTCAGTGGATGGTTCCTTAAAGGCAGAACTGCATCTTTGCTTTTTCTTTTTTTCCATCCTCACACAGCATCATCCTTCTTGGGAGGAGGGCACCCCAGGGAGCCAGCAGTGGGGAGATCCTACTCCATGTGCTAACATCCGGGACTTTTAAGAGGCTCAAGCAGAGGCGTGCTCCATGCGGGTTTGGCCTTGTTCCTGGATGTCATTGGATCTTTCCATTGACCCAGTGCTGGGCAGGAAACTGAGCTCAAGGAGGGGACCAGGTACAACCCAGAGAAGACCTGAGGACTGTTGCCCTCCGCATTTCAATTAACGCCATGTTTCCTGGTTGAACTCCTGGGCTCTGGGCTGGCCTAGCCACATAGCCCATCAGCACTGCTCTGGCCCAGCATTCTTAGAACTGAGCCAGGACACAGTGGCAAGCTGTGCTGCGGAGCCCTCTGTGTCCTCTGCCTCACCTAATTTGGATGTAAAGTAAAAGTGATTATTTTCATCGAGTTTCATTCACCTTCAACAGGTTGGTTTCGGTTTCTTTATTTCTCAAATTTCCTTACAAAAACAGCAGGAGAACTAGATCTGTGTTGCCTCTCTGGAGCAGAATTACTTGTGCCACAAATCTCCAGGCTGCTCTGGCTAAAACTGCCCCGGCTTTCCTCTCAATTAGACACACCCTTGAGATGAAAGGGAGGGAGTTTTGTTTTTTAATCTAAATGATTCAAAACCGGCTCTCTCTTAACAGATAAGCATGACTTTTTGCAGTTCTGAGGATTAAACTTAATAATACACAATCCCAANCCCCCCCCCCACCACTTTTCATTTTATATTTTCAGATAGGGTCAGGCTGTTACTAAATTGCCCAGACTGGGCTCAAACTTAGGATCTTGCCCCAGCCTCTCCAAATGCTGGGAGTAGAGGTGTCTGTTGCCACGCCCAGATAAACAGCACTTTTTGTATAGAAAATTTCTTTGAGGTTATTTGTAAACCATAGATCAGGTCCCTAACATAACTTCAGGTAACTCCTTTTGCAATTAATTGACAGCCGCACCTACTCTCAGAGCCCTGGGTCTCACTACCACACTTCCTTGTACTTATATGCTCTGGTGCAACTGAATCTGCCATCATTTGCTTGAATAAGTACTTTCTTTTTGTTAATTTTTTTTTTTTTTTAAGTGAGGGTCTATAAGGTCTCATTACATAGATCAGACTTTAGTGTTTCTCCTGTTTTCAGCCTCCCAAAGAGCTTGGATCACAGGCGCCCGCCACTGCGCCTGGTCTCAATGGCTGTCTCAGCACGCCCAGGGGATTGAACCCAGCCCTGCATCTGCCTAAGCAGGCACTTTAGTCTTCTGAGCTATTAGGCTGGACCTTGAACAAGTAGGTTCTTAAATTTAATTTTTCTCCCTATTTTTTAATTTGTTCAACTTTTCTACTTTCATGGTCCATGAGACAGAAGTTTGCTATTCAAAAAATTAAATTTATAGCACGTAATATATTCGGTAATCCCATTTACTTAAGCAGGATCTTAAGTGTCAGCATTATAATTGTTAAGTTAAAAAAAAAAACACAACTTTTTGGGTGGCAGAAAAATGTCCTCTTTCGCAGGGCAGCTGGCTGAGCAGCTCTTCTCCAGGGCTCTCCATTGTTTCTAGGAGATGCACGCAGTTGTTTTGGATTCATTCACCTCATGTCACATGGGTTGGCTGGCCTCTGAGAAACTGTACCCTTCCTCTTGCTGGGGTGATGTATGGGTGACTGCTCAGATGGTACGTTTCCATGTCGTGTAGAAGAGAGGGGGCTCCCCACGTCCGCCTTAGCTAGTGGTGACCACACTGAGCTGCTGGAAATGGAAATGTACTACTGGAAAAGTTGAAGTCCCCACTGGCAAACTGTCAGGCCAGAACTGCCACTTGAGAGGGAGGGACGGCTGACAGATGAAGGAGAATAAGCTAGTGGTGTGCAAGATGTCCTATGTCATGGCTAACATCACTTGGGTGGGGCAGAGGGTGGAACTTGGTGCCCGAGTGCTCGCCTCATATGTGTGTGTGTGTGTCCCTGGGCTTGATCTCTAGTACTGAAAACACACACGTGTGCACACACACAAACACACCTTTGCGCAGGTAAAGTGATCTATGATGTGAAAATACTTTGCAGGGGGAAGTTTTAGCTTCCTTGACTGGGGATTCAAGCCAATAATTTAAAATGTGCTAAAATTTGCATAATGTAAAATCTACTATTTCAATCATTTAATTAATTAATTAATTAATTTTTTGGTGGTGCCAGGGATCAAACTCAGGACCTTGTGCTTGTCAGGCAGGCGCTTATGCCACTGAGCTATGTCCGCGGCCCCTATTTGAACCATTTTAAAGCACACAATTCAGTGGCTTTTAGCAGGTTCACAGTGCCCTGCAAACACTATTACCCTCTAAATCGGAAATGCGTATCACCCCAAAAACCAACCTGTGCCCCCCGAAAAACCACTCTTCCTTCCTTCTCCTCTGCTCCCATGAGCTGCCTCCAGTGTCTGGGGCTTCCCATTCTGGATATGTCCTCAGAAGAGAGGAACAGAGCATGAGGCCTTGTAGCTGGCTTCTCCTCTCCTCCCAGTGATGTCTGTCAGCCCTGCGTCCTTCTTCATGGCCCAATCAGACTGGATTGTGCGAATACCCAGGCCTGTGTACACATTCATGAGCTGATCGACATTGTGTTTCTTCCGAGTGTTACGAACAGCGCTGTGACAGAAATCTGTACAGAGCTTTGTTCAAACCTACGGCTTCAGCTCTTTGGTGAATAACTGTTGTGGGGACAGCTATGCCACTTTGAGTCTACCTTCGCACCGGACAGATGTGAAGGATGCGGTTCTGCCACACCCTCTGCACACTTCTTGCATTTTTTCCCTGCTGGGCAGGGTGAGCGCCTCCCACTGTTGTTTCAATGTCCGTTTTCTTAAGAACTAAGAACGTTGGGCGTTTTCTCACGGGCGTCTTAGCCATTTGCAGTCTCATTGGAGAAATGTCTTCTCAGGACTTTTTGTCATCTTTAAAGTGTTGCATCGTAAGAGTTCCTTACGGATTCTTAATGCTAGGCCCTTGTGAGATGATTTGCAAAAACTGTATTATTTTCCATTTGATGAAATCTTTTTTTACTTTCTTGATATTTCCCTGTAATTCGCAAATGTTTTCAATGAATTCCAATTTATCAGTAGTGATTTTTAACAATTGGTGCATTTCACATTCAGGAGAAGACTTAGATTGGATGCAATGCACAAAGAATTTAAAGTTATAAATTTGAAATAAGAGAATGTTTTGTTCTCTGCCTACAACTATACCAAATGCAGGTGATCAGAGACTCTGTAGAAATACAGACGCTGCTGAAGAAAAAGAAGAAACAGGTAGGGCTACACTGACCTTTTTATTCAAAGAAGTCCTGACTTAGTCAGATAACGTGCCTGTCACAGTCAATGAAATCTTTTATCACAAGCCGACAGTCATTGTTTTTTTAAAAATTATCACTATCAAATTCATCTACCAAGAAATTTCAAATCGTCTCTTCTGTTTAAATAACATTAAGGATCTGCCTTAAACTAACAAGTACCAGGAAAATCAAAATAAAGGTTGACAGGGTGTTCCCAAGTCAGCAGTTTCGTAGGACACAGCTTGGAGTGTCAGGTGACTCGCTTGTGAAGTTCCCAGGAGAAAGGCCCTACAGGGACAAGAAAAAGTGAACGACTGCAAAACATCATTAAAGCAGAAGCTAATAGAGGGAATAAGATATGGATGAACATTAGTGAGCACAAGGCTTTAGCTATTGTCTCAAATTGGTTCCTTCCGGGCAATCATTTCATTGATTAAAGACAGCCCACACAATGGTGTGAGCTGGCTCTTTTAATTATTCAGCCGCTGGTCAAGCATGGTGGGGCACGCCTGTCATCCCTGCCTTGGCCTCCCAGCATGAAGGCAGGAGGATCATCATGAGTTCGAGACCAGCCTGGATTACAAAGTGAGCTCAAGGCCCGCCTGAACTGCATGGCAAGACCCTGTCTCAAAAATAAAATAAAATAAAAATAAATAAATAAAATTATTTAGCCATACAGTTAAGAAGGCATGAGGAGATCCTGGATTACACATCTCAGGTTTTGTCTGTTAAAGTTCTTGGACCAGATTTTTGTGTTGGACACTTGGTGGAATGCACCACTAGGCTGACCGCTGGACGCTTGGTAACTGTAGGCCCAGGAGTGTCAGTGTGACCATCACCCTGAGAAATCCCAAATGTTTTCTTCCAAGTATGGTGAGAATAAAAATGAAGTGCTGTATGTGACAATGTTTCCTACACAGGACGAAACATTGTCACATATAGAAATACACAGGTGTATTTCTAAGGCCTTTTGAACTTTCAGTGCTCATATAGTGCCAACAATATACCAAGTATTAACCTAAGATTTAAAAAGTAAAATAAAAAAAAAAAAGCTGAGTGGGTAGCTCAGTGCTAGACTACTTGCTCAACATATGTGAGGGCCTGGATTCAAACTCTAGGGGCCACCTGAAAAAAACAAAGATAAAAATCAAAGTTCTCAAACAATACTGCTGCCAGGAAAATAGCTGAGTGGCTTAAGCCCCTGACTGGCAAACACAAGGCCCTGAGTTCAATCCCTGGTACCAAAACAAAACAAAAACCTGGGCCACAAAGATAGCTCAACTAGGCAAGCGCAAGAACCTAGGTTTCATCCCTGGTCACACATTCCAGGCCAGCCCCAACATAAGCTTGGGGAGCCAGCCACCAAGACTGGGCATGGTGACACACACCTGTAATCCCAGTGCTGGAGAGGCTGAGACAGGATGATCGCTATGAGTCTGAGCTGCATACCGAGACCCTGTATCAAATACATAATTTTTTTAAAAAAAGAAACAAAGCAACAATGCTGCCAAGTAAAGACTATCATTTCTCCCTGTTTTGTAAGTGGAAAAAAAGAGACGAGTTCATGTAGCTGCAGTGACAGCGCTGAAAGGAGCGGTTCTGGCTGCTGAACCCAAGAAGGCTGGCGCTCACGCTCGTTTTCTTACCTACTGTACTGTAGTGCTGCCAACTTGAAACGGACACATTTCAGATGCAAATCTGGTTCATATTTTCTACGTTAGTTGACTCAAAAACTAGTTACTGGTACTGGATTTCCCTGGGAACCTTGAGAGGCCCAGCAGTGCGGGGACTGCTTTCCCTATTCTCTATGGCAAAAATCAGCAGGGGCTGTTTGTCACCGTCATCTTTTGATAGTCACCCAACTTGGCTTGATTATCCGCTTGCTTACCTGCATAAGCTGTACAGTCAGTCATGGCCTGACCTAGGACACGGGCAGGGAAGGCAGATCCTCACTAACCCTAAGCAGAAGGGCAGCACTAGCCAGACGGTGGGTGCTGGGAAGCTCCCTGCTGCCTCTCCTGGCATCAGCCAGCGACGAGCCAGCCGTGAGCTGCAGGGCGCCCACTGTGTGCTGGAGCCACGTGACGAGCACTTCGAAGCTAACCGTGTAAGAATCAAAAGGGAGAGAGGAGCCAGGAGAGTGTAAGTGACTAGGAATTCCCGCGCAGAAGCCACAGGAGATACTCTGCAAACCGGAAATCTCTCGGCGCTTCTTTCTGGGGAGAGCTCTTTCATCGCAGAATTGGTTTTCCTGTTTTAGGCCTAAGAGATAAATACTGAGCAATATTAAGCTCGTCCAAAAGGCAGGTTTCAGCATATGCCGCACAGCTGGAAAGCAGTCCATCCAGTCTCGATCTTTTAAGATGCCTGTGCCATGCTGTGTGGTAGGAGAGCGCGCGGCTCAAACCCAGAGCGCTGCAGGCTCCAGGAGGGAGGCGAGGCCCACGTGTCAGGGTCTCCTACCATCACTGTGTGCCTTCCGGTGCACGCCAATTTTTGAACAATAGTTCATATTTATTTATTTTTGTATTTAGGACAAGGGCCTACGTGGTCTCACTACACAGATCGGACTTGTAGTGATCCTCCTGTTCTCAGCCTCCCAAGTGC
>NDGM011250269.1:0-14737 GCA_002564305.1 Octomys mimax
AAGAACCTTTCATTTTTTTCATAAAATATTAAGCATTTGGGTGTTGCAGATGTGTTTATGTATGTATATATAGATCAGTAAGATCGTATTTACCTAGCATGGATCTCTATTCATTAATAAAGTGATTATCTTTACTCTATTGACAAAATATCCATAAATAGTCATACAGTCCTGTCCATTTTTCAGTGAGGCAATCCATAAATACCTGGAACATTAATTGGAACAAAGCAAAATATTTCCTAGTCTAATCAAAGCTTGTTATAACCTCTATACAGAAGAGAAACAAAGCGAGCACATCGCTCTATGAAGTTTTCCTTCAGAATATGCAAAAAAAATGAATGAGATGATAGCTCAACTTGGCTGAATTGGGAATAGAAGGTATTTTTTCTCGTGACTTAAAAAAAATGTTTGTTAGGTGCGCAGATATCTCAGGTCCCACTTATTAACATCATTATTCTGCCTAACATTATTGGAGGCACCTTTCTCCTATATATATAAAATAGATGGTTTTCTTTGGGGAATCTATCTATCTATCTGTCAGTCTGTCTGTCTGTCTGTCTATCTAAATATATATATATATATATATATATATATATATATATACATATATATATATATTGTTGTTGTTCTTGTTTTTGCTTTTTTATTTGTTTTTTCTTTTCTTTTTTACTATTTTTTTGAGAAACATAGCAATGTGACAGTTTCAAAACTGATTTGTCGGACAATTTAAATAGTTAACACATTACGTATTGTTGTTTTTCATAGTGGTTATTCATAGTACAAGATGCAGACATGATATGCTGTCCACAAACACTATTAGAACAACTTTTTCTATTCATTGAATTAAGAGAAAGTATTTGTATATCTATCTTAACTATTTTATATATACAGATGCAAAATGGTCTTTCATTTGTACCCCCATTTTGGTTAGTTTTGTCAGACATGGGTAGTCCATTGCCATTCAAATATTGCAGGTGAGTGAACTCAGTAAAATAATCCAATAGAGTCCAGTAGTCCATAATACTAGTGGGTTATCCATAGGATTGGCAATGTCAGAATTTGTTGACTTGAGCCTTTTACAACTCTGCATATTAATATAGCTTTATAAACTTAATAAGTATTTATTGTACATATTTTCCTGTCCTTCTTTAGAGTTTAGAAGAATGCATGGTTTGTATGCAATTTTTATCGCTTAGCTTTTTACAAGGCTTGTTGAATATAAAAGGAAACTTCAAAATTTAATATACTACAATTATTTATAAAAATTTTAAAAAGTATTCCTTTTGCTGAACATTATCCAGTATTTATTCTAATAAAGTTAATCTTATTATTAGGTCACAATACTTGATATCATCAGTGAAGTTTGATAATGAAACAACCCAAGTTTCATTCATATAAATGTGTAGGTTCACTTAGACTATTAATCGGGTCACATTATACAATACCCTTTCATCTGCATTTCTACCTGAAAAACTATTCTTTGAAAATGTGTCTACATCACTAATTGGAAATTAAATCCGTTCTAAGTAATTTATTTTGACATTGATTAAAGCTAAAGCTACATGCACAACAATTTTGTTAATAGCACAACTTTGAGCAAGTTTTAAAATATTTACCCAAGAATTTGAGAATATAAAGCATGACTGTACTCAATACAAATATCCATGGAGATAACAATACCCTTTTCAGATTATACAGGAATTGGAGAGTCGAAGAACTTAAAAGTAGCCAAGTTGGACAAGAAACTTTTGTCACATTTATGTTTCCTGTGTATTTGTGAAGAATGAAATGATTCTTGGATAGATTTTATAAGAAAAATTCCAAATTGGTCACAATTATTTGTTATAAAACTTCTTTCCTGTGAGTTTAAGATGTTTATCTGATTTTGAAGGATGTTTTATTTTGTCATGAATATATCCTATTGAAAATTAAAGTTGCTTATAATTTTTCTGTATCAAACCATCTATCATAGTTTTAAAAATAATTAAATGAAACCACTAAAATTGACACTGTTCTTTTGAAGTTTATAGAAAAAACGAACTTATTATACTTTTATAAGAAATTCTCTATAATTTAACAGCCTGTGCATTTTTGACGACACACATACTATTTATCTTTAAAAAATCTGCACTGTATTTTTTGTGTCTGTGTACCTCTCATATTCACTCATTCCATTTTGATGAATATAATTTGCATTTATTTTTCAAAACTTTTCAGCTGATTAAAGTGCCTGCAAGGAGGCTCAGGGGATGAGGTTCGATTCCCAAGCCTGCCATGCTGGTTCCTCTTCTGGGGCGTGCTGAGAGGGCAAATGAGACTGGGTGTGGCGGTGCGCGCCTGTAATTCCAGCTCTTGGGAGGCTGTAAACACGCGGATCACTACAAATCTGATGTAGTAGGGAGATCCTGTAGACCCTTGTCTAAAAATAAAAAGTAAATAAAATTTATAATATTTTGAAAATATTACTAAATATAGGTAAAATATTTGGCTTGAATAAAAACTCTTCTTTACATTTTCCTCAGGATGTTAAAAGCTTGGTGCTTTCATGTATTAAATTCTATACTATAAGGCCCTCAGTTCATTGTACATTTGACCTCCTCAATAAATTATTTTGGGGGTGCAGACTGTTTTCTGTGAAGGAAGAGTTTAGATTCATGGCATTGATGTGGAGCCTTCTCTTACACATTGCTGAGCTAGATATAGCTAGACCCAAACTTTAGGCTCAGTGTCAACAAAAATTTGGTTTCCAGGTAAATAATGACAATGAAGTCAAACCATAGAGAGACAGCAGCACCTACCTGAACAAAGAACATAGCAATGTGATGGAATTCTCCTCGGCCCCCTTGCTTGACAGGAACAGTCATGAAGAATTTGCTGCCATTTCTAGAAAATACAGGCTCCTCATTCTGAAATATAGAAGCACCCGAGAGGATTTCAAAATGCAATGTGGAATTTGTTCTCAAGCATGGATTTTATAGACTTATTTGGCACTTTTTTTAGTACATATTTCTATTTCTTTTGAGGAGCTGGCACATATGCAAAACACATTTTAATTCCTTATGCCTGCCTTATCCTTTCCTTTCTTCTTTTGATCCCCTTCCCATGCAAAGAGGATCTAATTCTCTAGTTGCTGTTATCTGTCCTTTATTTTGTTATTTATTTTTTAAGATATATGTTAAACTATGCAATGTTTAAGCTTGTGATTCTGGCTTATTTCCCTTAATGTTACAGTCTCAGAAGGCATACATATCCTACAAATGCCTGAAGATGAATTATTTTATGGCAATATACTACTCCACTGGGTAAGCGCATTTTCTTTATCTATTCATCTGCTGATGGACATATGGCTGTTTTGAAAGTTTAGCTATAGTGAATTGTGCTTCTGTAAACATGAATATGCATGTATCACTGTAACATAAGGTCTTTAACTTGTTCCATATGATACTGCGAAGGAAACAGTTGGGTCACATGGAAATTTAGCTTAGGATTTTTTGGGAATCTATATACTGATTCCAGTAGTGGTTATATTATTTAAAAAAAAAAAAGGGCTGGGCAGATAGCTCAGTAGATTAAGCGCTTGCCTGGCAAGCACAGTGTCCTGAGTTCAATCCAGTACTGCAAATAAATAAATAAATAAATAAAATGATATTCCTTATATTAAAAATTAAATTAATGCTACATTGTATATGTGTGGTTAGAAAACAAGGAAGTTTCTTTCACAGTGGATAGAAATGATTTACAATTAGATTAAGCACATTTCAAATTAATTTATAATACAACATTATATACTTACATGAGACTGTTTGACAACTTATCTGTTAAACATAAGAAAAATACTTATATCTGTACTATCTTATCAAAATTTACATTTTCTAAAAATTACAAAATTCCATAACATGTTAACATACTTTTCTGAAATGTTTCACTCAGCATCATTAGTTACTTAAGAGACACTCGTTTTCTGTTTTTTTGGTACTGGGAATCAGACTCAGGACTGTGTGCTAGCCAGGTAGGCATTGGGCCCCTGAGCTGCAGCCCTGGCTTGAAGATTTATTCCTGAGAGCATTGCAGAATTCACTGAAAACATAAATACTACAAAGCAACAAGATTAGAATACAAAATATTATTTTATCCAAATTTCTCATTTTCATTGCTTAACTCTCCACAAATGCAAACAAAATGCCTAATCAAACCAATCAACACTTAATGGATGATATTTAAACTGCAGTGCCATATTTAACAAATGCAGTTATTATTGAGAATTAGATGATGGCAGCAGAGCATTTTATTGATTCAGTTTAAGTATTAAGAAAATGTATTCATCTGACAAAACATTGAATTATTTCCTGCCAGATTAATATATATATATATATATATATATATATATATAGTACAAAGAAATACTTTGACATGTTTTCTGCTATAGATCTTTAATATGATCTCAGAGCCCTTGTAGGTGGACATTTGCCATCTTTCTGATGCTCTTGTCTTTTCTATTACTCTCTCCCTGGTCTTCTGTATGCTTCTACTCCATGACATTTGCATATTTTACTACTTTTACCGGGCTCTTTTTCCTCTCTTTTTTCCAAAGTCGCCATATGAATGGGGCAATTCCTGACTACCTCATATAAAATATCAGAGAGAAGCCAGCTTGTCCAATTCTATTCCTGTCCTTCGTCTCATTTACATTCTTTTTTGTAGTTTTTATAGCATATTACACAATGTGGCATATATTTTGTTGCTATGTGTATTTGTTTCTATGTATGTGTTTGCATATGAATACGAGCAGTATTTATGTATGTATTATATATGTATATATACATAGTCGATTATAACATGAGCTCCATGAGGCAGAAACCTTGCATTTTTTACTGCTGTCTTTTCATCACTAGAAACCATAGGGATTCTGGTCACTTCTGTAATCATTGTCTGAATAAACATGTCACTTAATGGCTATTTTGTACCCCAGAGAGTCTAATATTAGTTTCATTAATGATACAAAATTAATATTTCTTTATTTTATGGATATTCTAGAAATTATAAGAACAGATACATGATAAATTGAAAGATATCAAATAATATGCAATTCTAAGTTGAGAAAATTTTCATAATTAGGTACTTAATACATAGAGGAAAAATACTTAGCTAGGTGAATTCCACTGATCAACTATGAAAGAGTGAATAATTATGTTTGTTCCATCCCCTGCTTCTCTGAGATATCCCCATTTTGCTTTTGCACATAGGAATTCTCCATCATGAAAAATTTTTCTATCTTCCTTTTGGTTCTAAATCTTATTCACTTTTTACTTAATCTTATGAGATTCAAATTATTTTCAAATCCCTATATAGAATATTGAAGAAATTTCTCCTCACTCTAAAATGTATATTTGTCCACCTCTTTTTGTGGCTTTTAATGCATTGTATTAACTTTGTGGGACACAGTGAGTAATACATAATTGTTGAGTAGAAGAATGCAAGTTTGGGGTTTGGAGGAATAGCACAGCAATATAAGTCCCTACCTGGAATTTGCAGTATCTGAGGGAAAAAGGGGAAGAAAAAAGAATGCAAGTATGCAATAGATGAAAATATTTAAGTATGAAACTATATCTACTACATTTCCCCCAATAATTGATTTCTCCTTCACTCACCATTCTCTGCTAATGCCTCACTCAAAGAAAAAGAATTATTTTGTGTGGATTTTCAAATGTTCTACTCACACTGAACCCCTTTTTCAATTCGATTTCATTAAAACTAGTTCAGAAACAAAAAAAGATTGAAACTGTCATTTCAATTGCCCTGCTGGATTTACAAATTTCCACTGTTATATAGGATTTGGCTGTAAACATTCAGCTCTATACCAACAGAGCCATCTTAGCTTATAACCATATTACTTTATGGATCAGTGTTTCTGACATATGTTGGATTGAGCTTCAATACTGAACTTTGTTCCTTGACCACAGGTATTGTATTCTATGCTCCTTATCCCAACTGTAAAGTCCCTTGAATGCTAGGCCAAGTATATCATTTCTCTTGTCAGACCTACTAGTTAGAAAGTAAGTCTGCAATTCTATCAAATTTCTTTTTCTTTCTTTCTTTTTTTGGGGGGAAGAGTATTCAGGGTGTTCTGGGTCTCACTACTAGATCGGACTCGTAGTGATCCACCTGTGTTCAGTCTCCCAACAGCTGGGATTACAGAAGCATGCCACCATGCCCAGTCTCAACTGCCATCTCAGCATGCCCCGGGGGCAGGGCCAGCGCAGCAGGCCAGGGTGTGTAACTCTGGCTCCTGCCCCTACTTTCAGGGGCTTTAATCTGCTGAGCTATTTGCCAGCTATTCTAATTTCTAATTATAAGGTATTTTAGATATTTGCTTCTTTTCATTTTTGCTAATATGATTATCACCTAACTTTGAATTTCAGGTAATTTCAAGCATTAAATAAAATGGCCTTAGAACTTAGAGGAAAAAATGATAAAGTACCAACTTATTTTTTATTGAATAACTGATAAATGAATAATTTTCTTTAAGCTCTTATTAAACATTCATAAACCTAGAATTTTTGGATTTACATGTGGAAATATCTATTAAACTATTATAAATGTGTATGCCAGATTCAATTAAGAAAGGCAAATCAGAATACATCAATATTCACTATATTCTTTTCTCCTTTTTAAAATATATTCTTTATTTATTACAGGGTGTACAGGTCTCACTCCACAGATCAGACTCAGTGATCCTCCTGTTTTCAGCCTCCCAAGTGCTAGGATTACAGGCATGTGCCAGCATGCCCAGTCTTCATTATATTCTTGATTATTGAAATTTTCATTTTCTAAATGTAATGAGAGTCCATTATTGACTGCAAAATCAAGCTTTGATTCCAGTTTTAGTTCTAACTTTGATGAAAACAAAATTTCTGCATTGATATAGAGAGGAAAAAATATATAGAATGTATTCAAACATGTTTCTACTTATTTGTATGTTTAACCTTTAAGCAGGTAAATATTAGCCTTTATACAATCTTGTTATTTATTTTTTATCCCGTCAATAAATATAAGTAGAGCTCTTCTTACAGAATGGATTCCATATTACACATTTCAATAACAAAAAATAGACACTGTTGTTTTTCTAATATTAGTACAGAACTCACAGAAATAGTTGCACAATCATTACATGAATGTTACATTTGAATTTAAGTTTTGTTAGGAGACCTGATATGGTGAGGATAATTGGAGAAGTTGATTGGGGAGATAGCACCAAATGTTGGCGATGAATTATATATACAGATATGTATTAATAAATGTTCTAGGCGAAAACAAGGTTAAAATTTCAGTAATTAGGTAGAAAATACTTGTTGTGTTATTGAATCCTGTGATTAAAAATATAGAAATACTCAAAAAATCAAAATTAGAAATTCCATTTGACCCAGGTATACCCCTTTCAGGAATCTCCTTAAAAGTGTTAATGACATCATGTTACAGTGAAGCATGCAGACCGAATAAGCGTCACAAAGCAGTTTTCCACAAGAATTGCATTCACAAGGCAGGTCACATGGAAGGCCTATTGCATGGCCAGAATGGAGAAAACGGCTGTAGCATGGTATGAAGATTTTCCTGTAAAGTGCTCCACAGCAGAGGGGCAGAAGGAAGGGAGTTTAGTTGAGCTGAGGGAATGGGAATAGAAAGGTGATCCTGGGATAAACAATTAAATGCATAACCTTAAAAAAGTCACTCAGCCAGCCTGGTATAGGACCCAATGGACAGGTGTCCAAGAGCTAGGTTGCTTGCCAGTTAAGAAGAGACAACCATTCCTGATGTTTGAGCATGAACAGTGTTTGTGAGTTACATGAAATTTTATTAACTTGGTGAGATTATAAAAGCCAAATTCAAAATGTTGGTGATGATTTATATATACAGGCATGTTTTGAAAAATGTTCTAGGTGAACACAAGGTTAAAATTTCAGTAATTAGGTAAATAATATTTGTTGCGTTGTTGAATCCTGTCATTAAAAAATATAGACATTTCTCAAAAAATGAAAATTAGAGATTCCATTTGACTCAGCTGTAGCCCTTTTAGGAATCTTCTTAAAAAGAGTTAACAACAACATGTTACAGTGAGGCATGCAAACCCATACATATACCAGCACAATTCACAATAGTTAAATCTTGGAAGCAGCCTATGTGTACATGAACAAATGAACAAAATCTGATATTATATACAGTAGAATGCTATCCTGCATTAAGGAAAGTTAAACTTGATTTACCTGTAGAAAATGGGTGCGTCTTGAGATCATAGTGTTCAGTGAAGTGACTCAGACAGAGAAGCATAAATACTTGGTCATATTAATTATGTTAAATAAAAACTTTACATGCACATGACATAAGAGACAGGATAGATATTAAGGGAAAGAAGGAAAAATGTATTGTCATCAAGCATGGATAATGTATGTAAAAGTCCACCTTGACTTAGAACCAAAGTCTTATGTATTTTCTATGTTCTTCAGCCTATTACTGTGGTATTTAATGTGCATATATGATAATTTTATAAGGACTTAAAATGAATTTTTATATGGAAAAATAAGAGGTAGAGATAAGGAGAAATAAGATTTGAAACATTTTAAGTACATATAACAATTCCCTACAGTGAAGGTAATCATTATATACTGTAGACATGTACTAATAAAAGTAAAAAAGACGAAGCCCCCTCGCCCCCACAAACAAGGAATAAAACAGCCAAGCAGAAGTGAGGAATAGGTAGTTACGTTGACAGCTTTAGGAGATGCCAAGCGCGAACTTGGATGTTTCAGAACTCACTGAATTGGCTTGGGCTATAAATGTGGAGGTTTCAATATTTGAGAAGTATGTGAAACTACAGCTGTGTGTGGCACCCAGGAAGAGAGTATAAATACAAGGTGACATAGAAGAGCATAAATCAATGACCCAAGCAAGCAAATCATAACTCAGTCCACAAAAAAATGCAATGAGAGAGTTCACAGAGAAATGGCTGCTGTTACACAGGGGAAACCTGTTGTGTTTCTTCATGAGTTGTGGGTCTGACTTATGTTGTGGAGAGTTTTTGTTTTTATTCTATTTTATACATCTTACTACAAGCTTAGGTACATCACAATATCATCAAAAGATAAGGTACTTCTAAGGAAAACACGATTATTCTGGAAAAATCTTCAATTGGCCAATTTATGCAGAAGCTTGGACAATATGGGGGGTCAATCTGAATAATGGAGGTGGTTTTGAGCTCTAATGGGTTGCAACTCTTTCTCCTCTGTCTAAACAAATGTTTACTTATATGAGTGGGCAGAAAATTGATTCTTAATTATGCAATATATCTTATAAAAATAACAAAGAAACCTATTTTCAAGTGATGCATTAAAGTGCCCAGTAATTATATTTTTAATAGAAATGAATCACTTTGTCAAACATAGCAAAAACTTAAAGTTAAGTGAGTGAAATAATATTTAGAGAAAGTAATTACATACTAAATAAGTGAATGGACGGGTTACAAGGTGCCTAGTATCTCCTATGCAATACCTGTTTAGAAAGCCAGGTGTCTGATGTCATCTCATATTTCTGAAAGAAAAAAATTCATTTATGCATATGTTAATTTAATGTTTCACATTGTCATCTTCAGACAGTTTCTTCTTTTATTCAACTACAGAAACATCATGAAAGATCACATAGACATTACTGATTTAGAGTAAATGAACAGAAGAGAACTTAAAGAATACTTGAATTTTAGTGGGTTTCTTTTCTTTCTTTTTTAACATATTTGGTACAGGACCTCACTATGCAGCTCAGCTCAGACTTTCGATGATCCTCCTGTTTTCAGCCTCCCCAGCACTGGGATTATAAATATGTGCCCTCTTTTCTGGCCAACTCAGTGCACCCAGGGGCAGGGCGTGTGGGCATGTGGTGCTGGGGATAGAATCCTGGTTCCTGGTCTTGCCCACTCAAGTGTCACTGGCTCATTTATGTGTGTGTGTGTGTGTGTGTGTGTAAGTTCACGTGTGCATGCATGCATGTGTGTGTCTTTGTACAGAAACTCCTTTGGAATTTCTACCTATCCAAAGATAGATCATGAAGGATAGATCATTTTCCAGTCTGAAGGATTACCTCATTAAAGCCACCAGACACTGTCTCTGTTCAACTCTGGGAATCATGAGGAAACAAAACTATTAAGCCTTCAAATGGAACTAGGCAAAAAGCCAGGCATCAAATTTTGATCTGGTCTTTGTCATATCCACTTTTTCATATTTGTAGTACTTAGTTTTAAGAAAAAAGTCAAACATTTGGAGAATCAAAATTATATATTCCTTTAAAATATACTCATAAATGCTTAAAATCAAACGTCAAAAGCAAAATTTGCCTTCAATCTCAAGTTAAATGTATACATAAGATATTTTATGATAATGTATCTGTGCACTATAAATGACATAACTTTTGAAAGAAATGATTCAATAATAAACATACTGAGTTAAAAAAACTGTTAGGGATTATGTATTAGAGATCATATATTTGACATGTTAGAGATTTTCCTATGTACTCATTTCAAACTGTGTAATTATAATTCATTTTTTATTTTTATTTTTTGGCAGAACCAGGAATTTAACTCAGACTCTAGCGCTTGCCAGGAAAGTGCTTATTCCACTGAGCCATCTCCCCGGCCCCAATATAATTTATGTAACAATTTTTCTAAATATATACCACTATTTCTTTATAATTGGCCACTTTCTGTTTTCTGGGTATTATTTTTTCAATAGTTTTTCACTATTTGTAGACACCAGGAAAATATCTAATGAAATGTTTCATTGATTATTTGTACCAACCTCAGCAGTAAATATGGTTAGTAGTTATAAAAGAGACATAATAAATAGACAATGATGCCACCAATACTTGGTGCCATCAAGTTTTCTTAGAATTCTTTAGAGCTGAAAAATTCATCTGCTATTATTTGTCTTGTTATTTTAATTATTTGAAAATAAAACACTTAAACTCCACACATACCATAGAATTATGACATAATGTCAGCAAAATGTCAAATGAATAATGTGATAGAGCATGTATATCTATTTTCTTATTGTACCATTTCATTTATCTTTGTGTTTTCCTATAGTAGAAACATTTAGATTCCGTTTGTATAGTGAAAGTAACAGACTTTCTCTAATTAACTAAATTATAGGCAGACTAATTTTTAAAATGAAAATCAGTTGAATATGAAACCATCTAGAACACTATTAAATTCATAGAGAAATCCTAGTTAATCTATAAGATAATGAGATAAAGGAGGATGACTGAGATAAATTTTCTATTAATGTAAGCCTAATGTGACAAGCAAGAGGCAAACCCAAAGAGTAAACGGATGAGCCAACTGTTTCATTTCCACATGTATTCTAATCACCCCATTCACAGAGAAATATCTGTGTATATGTTTCTCTTTTTTTACAGACTAATTAGAAAGTGTGCTTTACAGGTTTCCATGTGTAGTGCAATCACAGATCTTAAACATATAGTGTGAAAAGTTTAGATCAGTATAATTACATCCTGTCCACATGCTACACTTTTTTTACTTCTCCTGCAAATCTTTCTAGGACCCTTCCTAAAGATTCCAAGAACATAAACCTCTGACCTTTCCCCATATATCTATTTTTCCTGTTTTAAAAATCAAGAAAGTTAAAATCATGCATTATATGTAGTGCGTCATATAATCCAGGATTTGAGGTTTTCTGCATATTACATAGTTAAGTCCACTATCATTAAAAGTATCAACATTGTGCCAGGCAGATTGCTCAGCAGTATAAGCACTTTCCTGGCAAGCACAAGGTCCTGAGTTCATACCTGGTACCAAAAAAGAAAAAAAAATAAGAAAAAAGCTATCATCATTATATTACTGTTCCATTTTAGTTTACTGAGTTGAATTTCATTGTATTGTTATGCTTCTATTCTTTTTGTGTATTTGATACAGGGTCTCACTACACAGCTCAGACTCCAAGTGATCCTCCTGTCTCCAGCCTCCCCAGCACTGGGATTATAGGCATGCACAACATAGAGATATGGTCACCGGCTCAGCGAGGGGCTGGCTCAGAGTGTGGTGCTGGGGACAGAATCTCAGTCCCTGCACTTGCCTCAGCAGTAGCTCAGTCCTGTCTTGACAGATCTACTGTTTCAATTTGGTCTCGCTCTGGCTCTCGCTCTCGCTCTCGCTCTCACTCTTTTTGGTAGTATGCAGGATTAGACTCATACCCTTTGAAATGCTAGCTAAATTGGCTATCACGGAGATATATTTTTAGACCTCATTATGAGTTTAATCTACACTTTCTTAAAGTCTAATGAGGTTAAATTCTTTATTACATGTGTAGTATCTTATACTTCTCTGTTCACATGAGTTTATGTTTTTATTGGGTTGTCATTAACACTGAGATGTAGGATTTCCACATTTTCTTGTCAAATGCATATCTAGAAAAATACTTTTCCCTATTATACAGTTGATCTATTTCTTACCTAGTGCTTGTGACAATGCTTCTAATTTTTATGGCATCACATGCATTTCTTAAGGTTTAGTGCTGTTTTTTTGCCCAAGCTTGGTGTACAGGAAAGTTACATTCTGAACTATCCTCTACAAGTCTAAGAGTCTGTGCTTAAGATTTAGGGATGTGATTTTTCTCAAATTTGCTTTAGAGTATGATATGAAATAGATGTCATGCATCATTTTTTTTACCCATTTGGATGTCAGTTGTTCAGGAACACTTTTCCCCCATTTAATAGATATGAGATCGATGTTGAAATCAACTGATCATAAAAGTGTAGATCTTTGTTGCTGCAGACTATTCGATTCAGTTTACTAGTTGCATGATGTGGTTGTTTCCTTACTACCACAAGGCTTCTGGGGCTCTCTAGTACTGTATTGTTGAAATTAGGCAGTATAAGGTTTCTAATATTTGTTTCTTTATCAAGTGATTTTGATTGGTTTGGGTCTTGTTCATTTTCACACCAATTTTAAAATACGCTTATGTCTATGCAGGTTTGAAGAGCATGAGAAACTGTGGCACTCTTCTCCACAGAAAGACGTAAGGGTCCCATCCTGCACACTGAAATTGCAATGTGAAAGACAGTCTATCACTAGCTGAATACGTGCTGCTCCCCTCTGCCTCTGCCCTCCACTCCTCCTGCCCCTCATAATCCTTCAGATTCTCCTCTCTACTGCTTAACTGGGCCAACTGCAACTGATTGTCAGTCTGAATTTAGCCAATGAACTTCAAGGATAGCTGCTTCACATGCATTAGGGCTTAGAAACCCTTCTTCCCTGCACTCCACGTGCTTGCTGCCTCTCCACTCCTCTGCAGGCACTGGCACCCCTCTGCAGAAGTAAACTTTAAGCTTTGCTTTGTTGAGTCCTTTTGCTTGGTGTCTGAATGCATTCTTTCCACTTTGACAATTTGTGTCTGGGGGATTTGCCCAACTGTAGGATCATTTCAAAATGACAACTCAATTTGGATAGAATTTATATTGTAGTAACAAGCTTTTCCAATTCAAGAATACTGAATTTATTAGTCTTTCATTTATTTAAGCCTTTTTTTTTTTTAACCAGGAATCAAACATAAGACTTTTGCTTGTCAGGCAGGCACTGTGTCCCTGGGTTATATCCCTGGCCCTACTTAGGTCTTTCTCAATGCCTTTAGCAATCCTGTCATATTCAATCTTGAGATTTTATACAATATTTGTTAAGTTTAGACTTATGTGGTGATTTTTTTTTTTTTCGCACCTAGGGATTGAACTCAGGCCCTTGCGCTTGCCAGGGAAGCACTTATTCTACTGAGTTATCTCCCCATCCCCTGGGTATCTTTGTTCTTTACAATAATGCTGTTGTTAGAATAGTTGTAATCTCCTAGAATTATCCTAATATTTAAAAACCAATGTAGGGCTGGGGAGATAGCTCAGTAGAATAAGCGCTTGCCTGACAAGCTCAAGGTCCTGAGTTCAACGCCCAGTACCGCAAAAAAATAAAAAATAAAAACAATGTAATAGCAACAAGAGGTGAAACCTTTAGGACAAAATTAGGCTGCGAAACCCTCACTTTCCAAACAGATTAGTATCTTTCCTGTAGGAATATGTTAATAAGACAAAATGGGTTTACTTCCCTTTTATCTTCCTTGCACCTTCCTTTGTCCTTTTGCTAAGGGACAGTACAGCAAGGCAGCTCTCCCTAAACTGCGGCCCTCTATATCTCTATCCATTACAAATAAAGCAGTCTGTGGTATTCTGTTACAGTAACACAAAGCAGATGCAGAAAGGAATGAGTACTTGATGAAAGGTCTGATCTTGGCAGACAGATTACAAGCATGTACTAAGTTTCTTTAATTGGGGATTAGGGGTAAAGCTCCACCAGGGAGGTCTCACAGAGCAAAAGCAAGACCCTAGATTGATCCGCAGCTCCACTAATAAAAAAAAAAGAAAGAAAGAAAGAATAAAATCACTTTGGTATAAAATTCTTCAAATATGCTTATTCTTTATAAATCCACTCCGGTAATTTTGCATCTTTTTTTCTCCTATTTTTTAGGATCTGGGATTCAGGACCTTGCAGGAGCTAAGGAAGTGCTCCACCACTGAGCTCTGCAACTTTCAAGTCACTACTGTTGTGTTAATACTTGATCTGTAACAACTTGATTTATAGGGGCCGGGGAGATGGCTCAGTGGAATAAGTGCTTGACTGGCAATCGCAAGGATCTGAGTT